>SJYT01047349.1:0-20690 GCA_006410635.1 Cephalophus harveyi | reverse complement strand
GGGGGCAGGAGCAGAAGGGGATGACAGAGGATGAGATGGCTGGATGGCATCACTGACTTGATAGACGTGAGTCTGAGTGAACTCCGGGAGTTGGTGATGGACAGCGAGGCCTGGTGTGCTGCAATTCCTGGGGTCACAAAGAGTCGGACACGACTGAGTGACTGAACTGAACTGATGGTTGTCACTGAGATGCATCTTGTAATCATAGTAAGAAGCAGAAGGGCAGGTCCAACCATGGCACTGGCTCATCGGGGAAATGTCTGTGGGGGCTGTGACTAGTGGGGCCCAGGTGAACGCCCGCCCCAGGCATTCCTAGTCAGAGCATCATTGACAGGCTGAGACCAACACAAAGCCACCTTGAAAACACAGTGTTAAAGGAAAGAAGCCAGATACACAAGGGCACACATGTGATATGATTCTATTTATACCAATGTCTGGAAAGGGAAATTCATGAAAACACAAAGTAGGCTAAATGATGACAAGGGGACAGGGGAAGGAGGGGATAGACAGTGGGTTTTGAATGGGGACAGGGTTTCTTTTGGAAGTAATGATGTTCTGGAATTGGACATGGTAATATGTAGACAACTGTGAAAACTAAAATGAAGGTACACTTTAAAAGGGTGAGTTTTCAGCCATAAAAATGAAGGCATTTGACTTAGTTCTAATGAGATGGATGAACCTAGAACCTATTATACAGAGTGAAATGAGTCAGAAAGAGAAAGATAAATACCATATTCGAACACATATATACAGAATCTAGAAAAATGGTAGTGAAGAATTTATTTACAGGGCAACAATGGAGAAACAGACATAGAGAATAGACTTATGGACATGGGGCAAGGGAAGGGGAGGGTGAGATGTATGGAAAGAGTAATATGGAAACTTTCACTACCATATGTAAAATAGCCAACGGGAATTTGCTTTATGGCTTAGGAAACTCAAACAGGGGCTCTGTATCAACTTAGAGGGGTGGGATGGGGAGGGAGATGGGAGGGAGGTTCAAAAGGGAGGGGATATATGTATACCTGTGGCTGATTCATGTTGAGGTTTGACAGAAAACAGCAAAATTCTGTAAAGCAATTATCCTCTAATAAAAAATGAATTAATTAAAAAAAGTGGTTTTATGGTATATAAATCATACCCCAATAAAGCTTCTATAAATGAGTATTTTTTTAATTCAATGATTTTTAATAAATGGAAGTTTTAACCCAGGTTTGTAGCATTCCTACTGTCTCAAAGATTCCTCTGAAACCAAGGTCATTCTTCACCTCTGATCCCCAGGCAACCACTGCCTTGCTTCTGTCTGCAGATCTGCATTATCTGGACATTTCATATGACAGGGACCATACTAGATACTGTGCCTGGCTTCTTTCACTCAGCACAATGCTCTGGAGGTTTATTCATGTTACAGACACACCAGCGGTTTGCTCCTTTATTGCTGAATAGTGTTCCATTCTGTCTGTACATTCACGACTTAATCCACATTTAGATTATAGTTCTGAGTTATTATACAAATCTTTGTGTGAACATGTTTTCCTTTACTGTGGGTAAATTCCAAGAAGTAAAATTGCTGCATTGTATAGTAAGTTTATATTTAACTTTATATTTAACCTTTACAAAGTGACTGCACAATTTTATATTCCCGCCAGCAATCTATAGTGGTTCCAATTTCTCTGCATCATTGTCAACACTTTCTGTGTTTTTGGTTACAGCCATTCTAGAGGGTATAAAGTGGAGCTTCATTATGACAATAATTAGTATTTCCTTTATGACTCATGATGTTAAACATCTTTCCAGGTGCTTCCCATCTATTCATCTTCTCTGGTGATGTGTCTGTTTCAAATCCTTTGCCCGTTTTTTAAAGTAGGTTGTCTGTCTTCTTATTGAACTGTAAGCGTTCTTCATAAACTCCGGATATATCTGTTATTAGAAATATGATTTACAAATATAATACTATCTCCCAGTCTGTGACTTATCTTTTCATTTTCTAAATAGTGACTTTGAAGTTCAAAAGTTTTTATCCTGGTGTTGTCCATTTGTAACTCGAACAGCACAGTCTATAAAAGAGCTTTCTAAAAACTTTAGCCTCAGAGAAGGGTGTGAATATTTTCCCCTGTGATTTCTTCTAGAAATGCTATAGCTTTTGCTCTTACATTTAAGTCTATGTTCTATTTTGAGTAAATTTTTTTGGCATTGGGTGAGGTAAAAGTCACAGCTCATCTTGTGATAATATACAATACATAATATAAAACTTATGATCTTAACCACTTTTAAGTGAACAGTTAAGTGCAATGAAGTACACGCATGGTGCTGTGTAACCATTACCAGCATTCACATTCATCTTCAGAATTCTTCACCCTGCAAAACTACATCCTCTGAACAACTTCCCCTTCTCCTCCTACCATGGCTCCCTGACAACCATCATGGATCATACGTTCTATGATTTTCACTCCTCCAGGAACTGAAACCATGCCCCATAGGATTAACAGTAAGGATTAAATGACCAACAGAAATTCTTGAGCTTGTCTTACAGAACAGCAGCTAGGGGAACAGCTTGTTAAAAACCCCTCTACTTATAAGCCACCCTCACTGACCAAGTTTGCCTTAACTATCTTTTGATACCCTAACCACCCCCTAGGTAACACCTCTGATGTATGGGTCATAGTAATGAGCTCTTAAGATGTTTTTCAGAAACCTGGAGTCAGCGCTTGTCCAGTTCAAGGCAGCCAAGACTGGCTAGGACCACTGACTCTAAAAACTAGTCCTGCACACATGTCCAATGAATGACCTTCTGACATCAGAGGGCCAAAAATTCCACCTCAGATCATGCTAAGTGCTTCTACTTTTGAGCATGTATTCCATAAAGAAGCATGTAACTGAGATAGGCCTGCTTATCTTTTCCCTACCTCCAATATCACCTTTCCCTATACCTTGAAGATGATCCCTTGAAGAAGGAAATGGCAACCCACTCCAGTTTTTTTGCCTGGAAAATCCCATGAACAGAGAAGCCTGGCAGGCTACAGTCCATGGGGTTGCAGAGTGGGACACAACTTAGAAACTAAACCACCACCACCAGTTCTTTATCCCATAAATATCTCAAGCCCCTCACCTTCAAGGAGGGAGATCTGAGATCTGTTCTCCCATCTCCTCACTTGGCTGGCTCACGAATAAACTCTCTCTGCTACAAACTTCAGCATCCCAGCATTTGGCTCACTGCATGTTAGGTGAACAAACCTGGTTCAGTAACAGAACCTCATGTAAGTAGACTCTTGTAGTATCTGTCCTTTTGTGACTGGTTTATTTCACTGAAAATAATGTCCTCAATGTTCATCCATATTGTAGCATGTGTCAGAATTCATTTCTTTTTAAGGTTGAATATACACATACACATTCCATTGTTTATCCATTCATCTCACAGTGAATAACTGGGTTACTTCCACCCCAAAGAGTAATTAAAAAAAAAAAAAAATTGAAAACTCTATAATTTGAATTGGAAACATCAATATGAACTGTAATTTTTTTGCTTTCCAAAGATCCCTGGGTCTCCTTATTTAAACAGCCTAGAGATAATGACATTCCAGTATCAACTGAGGTCCCCAAGCACATTCCCTCCTAAAAGGTATAGATTCCTGGAGAAAAGCTTGATTCCACATCTGGGACAGGAAATAGTCAAAGGAGCCCTGAACATCTTCTTGGGCCCAAAATCAAGGAAGCCAGAAAGCCAGCTAAGACAGTCTTTCAAAAAAGGCTCAGAGTCAAGCTCAAAAGGTTCCCTTTGGCTAAGGCTGGGACAATGTAACCCACTAAAAGAATACTGACTGCAACTGATTGAAACTAAATGAATGTATTAAGATATATGAGTTTCTTAATCATATTCAAAAAAAAAAAAAAAAAAAAAAAAGTGGGCTTCCCAGGTGGTCCAGTGGTTAAGAATCTTCCTGTTAAGGCAGAGGACAGAGGTTCCATCTCTGGTTCAGGATGATCCCACATGCCATGGGGCAGCTAAGCTTGTGCACCACAACTGAGCTCATGTTCCACAATGAGATAAAAAAAAAAAAATCAGTGGGCTTCCCAGGTGGTCCAGTGGTTAAGAATCTTCCTGTTAAGGCAGAGGACAGAGGTTCCATCTCTGGTTCAGGATGATCCCACATGCCATGGGGCAGCTAAGCTTGTGCACCACAACTGAGCTCATGTTCCACAATGAGAAGCCAAGCATCAGAACCGGAGTAGCCCACATTTGCTGCAACTAGAGAAAGCCCACATGCAGCAACAAAGACTCAGTGCAGCCAAAAATAAGCAAATAAATAAACAAAAAACAACTTACTGTTGTCACCGACGGAGGTAACTAGGGCATCACCTCCTTAGTGAAAACTGGCAATTAAAGGAAAAAAAAATTAAGCATGTATCTGCCAAGCCTATCCAAACTGTGTCTCTGGATTACTGAACAGTTCTATTAATGAAGGAATGTTCTTTTTTAGACAAGGGTTGTAAATTCAGAAAACTGCTACTAATATGGAAACAATGGTAGAGTTAGCAAGTCACTACTTTGTAAATACTGTGAAACAACTGGCTGAACGAAATGTCATTAAAGGAGGAAAACTATAAGAAAAGGTTGATGGGACACTTTCC
The DNA here is from genome assembly GCA_006410635.1 of Cephalophus harveyi. NCBI lineage: Eukaryota > Metazoa > Chordata > Mammalia > Artiodactyla > Bovidae > Cephalophus > Cephalophus harveyi. The sequence continues at coordinate 16,061 of SJYT01047349.1, read as the reverse complement.
AACACCACCACCATACCATCACTCTCTGACCCCACCAATCAATCTTTGCATTGTCAAGAGCAAGTCAACCAGACAACGTGCTTCCTGAGGTGACAAAACAAGGCACCAACAAGAATCCTTGCCCCAAAACATTAATAAATGAATCTAAAAGTCTTTAAAGCTAAATTTCAGTTTACCAGAAATGTTGGTGACAGAAAATATGTTAAAGTGACCACAAGAAAACAGAGATAAACCTAAAATGAAAGATATTCTATGGGACAAATGGCTCAGCATCTTTAAAACGACAATGGGGGGAGAAAATAATGAATGATGGGTTACTCTGGATTAAAAGAGACTTAAAGTGGGTAATAGTAAGAAGTATATATCTTGTTTGGATTTTGATTTGAAACACTGCCAACATTAAAAGGGGAAATGGGAATCTGAACAAAAAGCAGGTATTACATGACACCAAGGAATTATTTTGCTAGGTGAAATAGTATTATAATTACTTAAGAAAATGTAGGTTTTTAAATGCCTGGTGAAGTACATACAGATGAAATAACTGAATCTGCTTCAAAATATTTCAAAGTATTTTGGACTAAGGTACCCTTATCCCACATTTAAAATTTTTCCTTCAGTACAGTTCAGTTCAGTCACTCAGTCATGTCTGACTCTTTGCGACTCCAGGAATCGCAGCACTCCAGGCCTCCCTGTCCATCACCACCTCCTGGAATTCACTCAAACTCGTCCATCGAGTCAGTAATGCCATCCAGCCATCTCATCCTCTGTCGTCCCCTTCTCCTCCTGCCCCCAATCCTTCCCAGCATCAGAGTATTTCCCAATGAGTCAACTCTTCGCATGAGATGGCCAAAGTACTGGAGTTTCAGCTTTAGCATCATTCCTTCCAAAGAAATCCCAGCATTGATCTCCTTCAGAATGGACTGGTTGGATCTCCTTGCAGTCCAAGGGACTCTCAAGAGTCTTCTCCAACACCACAGTTCAAAAGCGCCAATTCTTCGGAGCTCAGCCTTCTTCACAGTCCAACTCTCACATCCATACATGACCACAGGAAAAACCCTAGCCTTGACTAGACGGACCTTAGTTGGCAAAGTAATGTCTCTGCTTTTGAATATGCTATCTAGGTTGGTCATAACTTTTCTTCCAAGGAGTAGGTGTCTTTTAATTTCATGGCCAGAGTCACCATCTGCAGTGATTTTGGAGCACCCCAAAATAAAGTCTGACACTGTTTCCACTGTTTCCCCATCCATTTCCCATGGAGTGATGGGACCGGATGCCATGATCTTCGTTTTCTGAATGTTGAGCTTTAAGCCAACTTTCTCAAGAGTCTTCTCCAACACCACACTTCAAAAGCATCAATTCTTCGGCGATCAGCCTTCTTCACAGTCCAACTCTCACATCCATACATGACCACAGGAAAAACCATAGCCTTGACTAGACGGACCTTAGTCGGCAAAGTAATGTCTCTGCTTTTGAAAATGCTATCTAGGTTGGACATAACTTTTCTTCCAAGGAGTAAGCGTCTTCTAATTTCATGGCTGCAGTCACCATCAGCAGTGATTTTGGAGCCCAAAAAAATAAAGTCTGGCACTGTTTCCACTGTTTCCCCATCTATTTCCCATGAAGTGATGGGACCAGATGCCATGATCTTCGTTTTCTGAATGTTGAGCTTTAAGCCAACTTTTTCACTCTCCTCTTTCACTTTCATCAAGAGGCCTTTTAGCTCCTCTTCACTTTCTGCCATAAGGGTGGTGTCATCTGCATATCTGAGGTTATTGATATTTCTCCCAGCAATCTTGATTCCAGCTTGTGTTTCTTCCAGTCCAGCGTTTCTCATGATGTACTCTGCATATAAGTTAAATAAGCAGGGTGACAATATACAGCCTTGACGCACTCCTTTTCCTATTTGGAACCAGTCTGTTGTTCCATGTCCAGTCCTAACTGTTGCTTCCTGACCTGCATACAGATTTCTCAAGAGGCAGGTTAGGTGGTCTGGTATTCCCATCTCTTTCAGAATTTTCCACAGTTTATTGTGATCCACACAGTCAAAGGCTTTGGCATAGTCGATAAAGCAGAAGTAGATGTTTTTCTGGAACTCTCTTGCTTTTTCCATGATCCAGCGGATGTTGGCAATTTGATCTCTGGTTCCTCTGCCTTTTCTAAAGCCAGCTTGAACATCAGGGAGTTCATGGTTCACGTATTGCTGAAGCCTGGCTTGGAGGATTTTGAGCATTACTTTACTAGCATGTGAGATGAGTGCAATTGTGCGGTAGTTTGAGCATTCTTTGGCATTGCCTTTCTTTGGAATTGGAATGAAAACTGACCTTTTCCAGTCCTGTGGCCACTGCTGAGTTTTCCAAATTTGCTGGCAGATTGAGTGTAGCACTTTCACACCATCATCTTTCAGGATTTGAAACAGTTCAACTGGAATTCCATCACCTCCACTAGCTTTGTTCATAGTGATGCTTTCTAAGTAGGGAAAACTGCTAGACCATTCAGGTATGACCTAAATCAAATCCCTTATGATTATACAGTGGAAGTGAGAAATAGATTTAAGGGCCTAGATCTGATAGATAGAGTGCCTGATGAACTATGGAATGAGGTTCATGACATTGTACAGGAGACAGGGATCAATACCATCCCCATGGAAAAGAAATGCAAAAAAGCAAAATGGCTGTCTGGGGAGGCCTTACAAAAATTTTTCCTTAGAAGAGAGTTTTAAGAACAAATGACCAGCCCACAAGAAAAGCTTTCAGAAAACACAATGACATGAACAAGAACCAAAAAACAGAAAACCTCAAGGCCAACAGACAGTGCAACTGATGAATGCTGATTATAAATCAAATATTAGATTTGAAGACATAAAGGCAAGCTTCATGACTTGGCAAGGGCTTGGACAAATGACTTAGCAAGCACATTTGAAAAAGAACTAAAAAGAACTTACAGGAATGAAAAAAATACATTAACCAAAATCTGTTTAATAGCAAGTTAGGATAAACTGGGCTTTCCAGAGGCTCAGTCGGTAAAGATTCTGCCTGCAATGCAGGAGACCTGGATTCAATCCCTGGGTTGGGAAGATCCCCTAGAGAAGGGAATGGCTACCCATTATGGAGAATTCCATGGACAGAGGAGCCTGGTGTGCTATAAGTTCACTGGGCTCACAAAGAGTTGGACACAACTGAGCAGCCAACACTAGGATGAATTAGTAAACAAAAAGACAAACTGGAAGAAATTCTCTCAAGTAGCGTGGAGAGACAGGTGGGCAAGTGACAAGTAGGTGACACACAGACCAAGAAAGTCTATCATAAGCTGCACTAGAGTCTAAAAGGAAACAGCAGAGCAGATTAAAAAATGAGGGGAAGGGGAGGCACAGCATTCCAACAGTAGGTAGGTATCTAATGTGTAAAAGATAATGAAATTAAATTTATTTGTCAACTAGTACAAAAAAACTCACACAAGAGGAGATGGGCTGCTGGGCTTAGGCCAAGGTGGGACACAGCCCTCAGAGACAGCAGCACAGAGGTGCTTCTGCCAGGATCTTAGTTCCCCAACAAGGAATGGAAATTGTGCCCTCCAAAGTGGAAGCGTCAAGTCTCTAAGAGCTTATCTTAATTCAGATAACATGTTCTGGATGCTGGAAGTCCAAGTTCACGGTGAGATTTGGTTTCTTCTGAGGCCCCTCTCGTTGGCTTGTTAAAGTCATTATCTCCTCACCGTGTACTCATGTGGCCCTCTCTCTATATATGCACACCACTGATTGCCTTTTCCTTTTTGAGGTTTCCTGTGCTGCACAAAGCTTTTCAGTTTGATGTGTTAACTGTGGTGTTGGAGAAGACTTTTGAGAGTCCCTCGGACTGCAAGGAGACCAAACCAGTTCATCCTAGATATCAGTCCTGAGTGTTCATTGTAAGGACTGATATTGAAGCTGAAACTCCAATACTTTGGCCACCTGATGCAAAGACCTGAATCATTGGAAAAGACCCTGATGCTGGGAAAGATTGAGGGCGGGAGGAGAAGGGGACGACAGAGGATGAGATGGTTGGATGGCATCACTGACTCAATGGACATGAGTTTGGGTAAACTCCGGGAGTTGGTGATGGACAGAGAAGCCTGGTGTGCTACTGTCCACGGGGTAGAGAAGAGTCGGACACAACTGAGCAACTGAACTGATTCACACTTAGTTAAGTTTGCTTTTGTTGATTTTGCTTTTGGTTTCAAATCCAAAATACTGTCAAGACCAATGTCAAGGTTCTTATCCCTATTTTTCTTCTAGTTTTACCATTTCAGGTCTTATATTGAAGACTTCAATGTATTTTGAGTTGATTTTTGTCTGTTGTATAAAATAGGAGTTCAGTTTCACTGTTTATGTTATGTGGCTGTCCAGTTTTTCCAACCTCATTTATTGAAGAACCTATTTTCTCATTATATATTCTTGGCTCCACTGTAGGAAACTGACCATATATGTATGGATTTATTTCTGGACTATCTATTCTGTTATATTGAAGAAGGAAATGGCAATCCACTCGTGTTCTTGGGATAATCCCATGGACAGGAGCCTGGCAAGCTACAGTCCACAGGGTTGCAAAGAGTCAGACATGACTGAGCAACTGAGCACACATACACACATTCTGTTATACTGATCCATGTGTCTGTTTTTATGCCAATACTATTCTGTTTTGATTACTACAGCACTGCAATATAGTTTAAAATCAGGAAGTATGATACTTCCAGCTTTGTTATTCTATCTCAAGATTGCTTTGGCTATCTGTAGTCTTTTGTGGTTCCAAATAGATTTCAGGAATTTTTTATATCACTGTGAAAATGTCATTAGAATTTTGATAAGGATTGCATTGAATCTGTAGGTTGTTTGGGGAGTATGGACATTTTAATAGCATTAATTCTTCCAATTAATGAGCATGGAATATATAGTTGACCCTTGACTAACATGGGGGTTAGAGGCATCGACTCCTGTGCAGTTGAAAATTCACACATATAACATTACAGTTGGCCCAGAGTATCTGCAGTTCTACATCCACAAATTCAACCAACTGAAGACTGGGTAGTACTGGCATATGTATTTATTGGAAAAGTATCCACATAAAAGTGGTTCCCTGCAATTCAGACTCATGTTGTTCAAAGGTAAATTTATTTCCATTGTTTGTGCCTTCTTTTTTTTAAATTAGTGCCTTAGAATTTTCAGTGTATAGAGCTCTCAATTTCTGGTTAAATTTATTCCTACTTTATTCTTTTTGATGAAATAAATTTCTTTTTCTGATATTTTATTGTCAGTGTATAAACTTCCAACTGATTTTTGTATACTAATTTTGTATCCTGCAAATTTACTAAATTTGTTTATTAGCTCTAGCCCTCTTTTGGTGGAGTCTTTAGGATTTTCTATATATAATAACAAACTATCAGCAAAAAAAGACAGTTTTTTCTTTAAAAACAAAAACAAAAACAAAACTTCATACAAGAATCATGCATGGGGGCTAAATGAGTGGGTAAAAGTTTGAGGAGTAAGAAGATATTTATTTAGTCTCATTAGTATCTCCCAGGGCTTCCCGGTGGCTCAGCGGGTAAAGTGTCTGCCTCCAATGCCGGAGACCTGGGTTCGATCCCTGGTTCAGGAAGATCCCCTGGAGAAGGAACAACCCACTCCAGTACTCTTGCCTAGAAAATCCCATGGACTGAGAAGCCTGGTAGGTTACAGTCCATGGGGTTGCAAAGTGTCGGACACAACTGAGCGTCTTCACTTCAGTATCTCCCAACTGATACTTAATTACAAATGGAAGAGAGAGTAACTGTACAGGGGAGAAAGCACAGACACCACCTTCACAAAGTGAGTCAGGTTCACACCAGCAGTCACCAGTGCCCCGAAGCAACACGGAATAGAATACATCATTTCAGAAATGAATCAGAAGCAGCAGCAGACAACCCCAAACTGAGGGATATTCCACAAAATGCCCTGGACTCCATAACCATTATGTCTTGACAAGAAAGACTGAGAAACTTTCTGAGAGAGTTAATTCTTAGGTAGGTTGATAAGAAGTCTGAGGTCCTTTGGGAAGAGAAAGAGGTCTGGGGCTCTCAAGGAGAAAAGGACAAACATTTTTTTCTACATCCCTTCATCTTAGTCACATAAAATGTTCAGTAACTGTATGTTGTGGGATTGGGTCTGGTAAGATTTTTCTATTGTTAGTTCTAATCCCATTATCTTAAAATGTAAATTGTGGGAGTGGGTCTGGTAAGACCTTTACAAACTTGAGACAGTCTTTTGATTTACTGCAATAACCAACTGAAAAAGTATATAACTCCCTTGCTAAGAATAGTGAGGGGGGCACTCTCCATCCCCCTTCTGATGTCTACATCAGAAGCTTTCTCTGTTCCTTTCACTGTAATAAAACTTCTGCCACACAAAAGCTCTGAGTAATCAAGCCTGGTCCCTGATCCCAAAGCTAAATCTTCTTCAGAAATCATGAATCCGATACCATTCACTGAAAGGTATCATTTGCAGGTTAGATGAAAGATCCAGGACAACCCACTGCAATGCACACTTCAAGTTATTCTTTACCTATCAAGGACAGTATTCTCAAAATTTCTATAAAGAACACTTGGCAAAATCGAAAGAAGACCTATAAATGAAACAAAAACATTGTATTAATGTTAATATCCTGAATCAGTGGTTATGTAAAAGATTATTCTCATTGGTAAGAAGAACTAAAGTATTTAGAGATAAGGGAAAATCATGCCTGCAAATAACTTTCAGTTAAAAAGCAAAACAAAAAAACTCTATGTACATGGAGAGAAAAAGAGGAGAGGAGCCAGGAATGAAGAGCAAGAGAAAATAAAGCAGGTCCAGTAAAATTTTAGTATTGTGGAATCTGAATGAAGGATATAAAACAACTTTTGTATTATTCTTGCAGCATTTCTAAGATCTAAAACTATGTCAAAATTAAAAATTAAAAAAAAAAAAAAAAAAAACCCTTTTAAGTAAGAAATAACGTGTTTAACCTACTATAGCACAGGGAACTCTGTTCAATGTTACATGGCAGCCTGGATGGGATGGGGAGTTTAGGGGAGAATGGATACATGTGTATGTATGGCTGAGAACCTTTGCTGTCCACCTGAAAACTATCACAACATTGTTATCAGCTATACTTGAATACAAAGTAATACATTCAAATTTTTTAAAAAGAAAGAAACATTGTGTTTGATTTCCAAACTGCTTAGAGAGAGAAAAAGAATAAAAAATTATCAGTATAAAAAAGGCAAGAGAGAAGAAACAAAAAAACAGATCAGGTACAACAAATAGAAAAAATACAGTAAAACAGTAATTTAAACTCAAACATATAAGTAATTACATTAATGATCACTATCAAGAAGTGTTCCAGTTAAGTACAAGGACTGACAGACTGATTTATTAAAAAAAAAAAAAAAAGAATGATGCTATTTAAGAGACATCTAGGACTTCTCTGATAGTCCAGTGGTTAAGAATCTGCCTGCCAATACAGGGACAATGTTTGATCAGGGCTCTGGGAAGATTCTGCATGCTACAGGGCAACTAGGCCTGTGTGCCACATGCCCTAGAGCCAATGTTCCACAACAAGAGAAGCTGCTGGAATGAGAAGCCCAAACATTTACAACTAGAGAGTAGCCCCTGCTCACCAAAGAAAGCCCATGTGCAGCAACAAAAACAACGCAGTTAAAAAAAAAGAAAAAAAGGGGGACGATGGACTAGTTGACAAGCATAAGCTGATTCTCAGAAAAAAGGATTCGACTTTGAAACACACCTCAATTTTGTCTGCTGCTGCTAAGTTGCTTCAGTCGTATCCAACTCTGTGCGACCCCATAGACAGCAGCCCACCAGGCTCCCCTGTCCCTGGGATTCTCCAGGCAAGAACACTGGAGTGGGTTGCCATTTCCTTCTCCAATGCATGAAAGTGAAAAGTGAAAGTGAAGTCGCCCAGTTGTGTCCCACTCTTCCGGACTCCACGGACTGCAGCCTTCCAGGCTCCTCCATCCATGGGATTTTCCAGGCAAGAGTACTGGAGTGGGGTGCCATCGCCTTCTCCGAGGTTCTCCATTTCTACTGTCCTAGACAGCACACCCGCCACCTCTCATTTGGACCCCTGCGATCACCTCTGCCCTACTTCACCTACACTTTACTTAGCAGCCAGAAGGGCTTTGAAAAACCAAGTTAAGTCATGTTGTGCTTTCTTCTTAACACATCAGCTTCTCAGCCTGATTGGGCCTCTGACATCCTTTTGTCTGTCTCCTCCCCTCCCCTCCCCTCCCCCACAACCATAGCCACAGGGGACTTTCTTTCCTGTTTACAAAGGCACCAAACCTCCCCCACCTAGCAGCCTTGGCAATGGCTGTTCCTACCCTGCATGTGCATTCACCTGCTTCTCCCAAGGCTGGCCTGCTCTGGTACCTCAGACCTGGCAAACGTCACCTCCTCCATGAGGCCTTCCCCAAGCACCCAATCTCACATCAATCAATTTTAACTCCATGTATAACATAACAATTACATTTCCTGTTAAGCAGTTTTTTCATCATTTGTGCCATCTGTCTTCCTCATGAGGTTTCTGTGAGGATTAGTTTGTATCTATAAAGTGCTGAGATCCATGGCTGGCCAAGTGCAGACACTGTATTACTGAAGTTGTAAAGTTTTCTTTGTGTAAGTACTCTGCATTGCTTAGGTTCATAGTAATTCAACTGTTTTATTGCCACTGTAAATAAGCTAACTGATAAACAGGAAGCCTACTGATTTTTAGACCTGATTTTGTACCATGGTACCTCACTGGATTCTCCGCAAGCTACCACTCTCTTCCCACTAAACAGGCAACCAACCTGTTCTCTCCATCCCACTCCTTCCACTTCTGCCCAACACATATCTACATTCACACTCTGCTCTGGAAATATTACCAGCAAAACCCACCACTACCATCACCACCATATCCAACCTGAACTTCTCTGATGTAACATTACTTAATCTCTCTGGGCCATCTCATAGCTAACCATTTTTGAGGTTTCTTTTTCTGAGTCTGAAACACAAATCTCTCCATTTCTCTAATTTCTGATTGGCTCCTCAACCTTCAGCCCCTCCTCCACTGCCTTCACTTGTTCATCACGTGCACACTGCCCCTGGTCCTCTTCCCAGGGCACAATTGCTCTTTGAGCTCACCAGCTGGACCTATTCACTGTAACCTGTCCAGACCTTTGAACTGAGACATGCCTACCCATCTGCCCACCAGCATCTGCAGGGTACCACCATATCCAACAGAAATGTCCACCTGGCCCTCCTGAACAACTCTGACAGTCTTTGCAGACTCAGGAAATGGTACCCCCCAACCCATGCCCATAAAGTAGACCTCCAGCAGTTATGCCTGGCTCTTCTTGCTCCCTCACCAACATCCAACTAGTTACCAAGTCCACTTCTGACTCTGTGTCTCTTTTCTCAAAACCACTAGTGTACATAAGCCTTATCATCACTTGCCTGATGTTGACTGTTCCATCCAAAATTCCTTTGGAAAACACAATGAATCTTTCTCCACTAGAGGATGAAATCCAAGTTTTTTTTTTTGGCAGCACCATGTGGCTTGCAGGATTTCCTCAACCAGGGATTGAACCTGGGGTCACAATGATGAAAGTTCCAAGCCTTAACCACTGAACTGCCAGGGAAGTCCCCAAATTCAAGTTTTTAATGTGACCCTCAAAGCCCTCTATGATCCAATCTCTACCTATGGCTCTGGCCTCATTTTTTACACTCCATCACCACCATCCCCTGCAAAATCCTAAACTCTACATTTCAGCAACTGTAGCGTTCAAAGTTCACCAACATATTAGATCACCTGAAGCCTCTAAAATTTGCACACTCCTTCCTTTTCCTAGGCTGTTCTTTGTTCACCTCACTTACCTTTCAAATCACAGTTTAAGACTCCCTTATTAATCCCCGAGGCATTTCTTGGAGTGTCCTTATTTCCAAAACTGACCCTGTGCTGTAGGTCCCCACACATTTTCACAGCTTACTTTCAGAGGACCCTTAAGGGTGTCACTGTGCTTGTACATTTTCTTGCCCACCATCCCTACCAGATCACGACTCTTCCAAGGCAAGAATGACTTATCTTTGCACCCTTAGCACCTTCCCTAGGATCCAGCAAACAAAAGACAATAAAACTGTTGAATAACTAAAGAGATAAATGCGTAATTTCCCAAATGAGGTCCCAAAATCTTAGACACAGAAGGGAAAAACTAAGTAAATGTGTGTCGAAGAAACTGGCAGATGGATGATTACGTCTTTTTAACTCAAGGTTCAAGGTATAGAATTGGCAGAAAAGAGACTGAAGTGAGTAAATTAACAGTCTGATGACAAGAAGTGCTTCTGGACGGTCTAACGTTACCTAAAGGAGGCCCAGTGGTTTGGCAGCAGGATGGGGAGAGGGAACTCCATGCAAACGCCAACCCTGGAAGAGACGGATGAGCACACGTCGGTCTTTAGGGAGTTTTTCAGAAACTAAAGAAAACCCTACTCACCCAGATGGCAGCTGTCCGGACCCTGGTGGCCATCCCTACAGCCAGTTTTGAGTTCCCTGCAAGAGAGTGGCAGGACCCGATGGCTGCGGGAGGAGAGACTCGTGAGGGAACAGATCTCTCCGCCGCACCCGCGCCCACGCGGGACCCTCTTGATCCTAGAGGATGCGCACCTCCCTCCTCTCACGCTGCCGCGGCGTCACTTCGTCCCCACCTACACACACGCGTCTGGGCCAGGGCAGGCGTAAGGGAGGCCAGACCGTCTGCACGGTCCCGCCCCCTTGATTTTGGAGGGAATCGGCGCGCACCGCTCCCCCGAGCCCTGAACTGGTAGCGCGGGAATGCGGGGGAGACGCGCTCCCAGCCGACCTCCTGGATTTTGCAACCAGATCTGCTCGTTCTCCCTCTCGACTTTGAGTCACCCGCTCTGGGCGCTTCGGCGACGGCCCTCGGGCAGCCGAGGTCGGCCGGCACCAGCTCAGGTCACCGCGACCGGCATGGGACTCGGCCCACCGAACAGGGTTCTCCCGGGCCGGTGCCGAGTGGATGGCGGCTGCTAGGGACGCACAGGAATTGCGTCAGTGAGACCCACAGGCTGGACAAACTACAACTCCCAGAAGCCTCCGCGGTCAACCCTCCTCCGGGGGTGGCTCCGGCCAAGGGCCGCCGAGAGGGGGCGCTGCAGCCGCGAATCGCGGGGTTCCCGGCCCCATCCTTGGGCGGGCGTTTGGGGGCTTTCGGTAATACAGAGGATTAAAAGAATTGATGGCAATAGCGCAAAGTAGGGAGGGGTGTGCGTTGACTTTGAAATATTGATTCCTGCTTTCCGATGGCATAAGTACTAATTTAAAGTTTAATAACAAAAAGATATATTCCGTTGTATAAGGGACGTTTTCATGTAAATTAAATTTATTTTCCAGAAAAATTCGGAATGGCATTGTTTTCCTTTGGGGGTGGAGATGGGAGAATCTTTTAACTGTCCGGCTTAATGTAAAACGGCTGGATTCTCATATGTGCTTCTGCATTTATATTCCGTTGTATAAGGGACGTTTTCATGTAAATTAAATTTATTTTCCAGAAAAATTCGGAATGGCATTGTTTTCCTTTGGGGGTGGAGATGGGAGAATCTTTTAACTGTCCGGCTTAATGTAAAACGGCTGGATTCTCATATGTGCTTCTGCATTCACTCTGGTTGTGTATACTTCTGTGGAAGTATATTAAAACATCTGGCCACACATAGGTATGTCGTTGGAAAAGGACAGTATTTTAATATACTTAGATAATTTTACTTCTTAGTAAAAGCTGAACAGGCATAGGTCAGTTGCAGTATACCATCTAAAACCATATAGGTAAACTTTTTCACTCTGTTAAAACTCATTGGTTTGTCTTGCACTTTGAATGGCTAGTTTTATCAGGCATGATTTCGTAACATCTTACATTGGTCATTTGGAAAATACGGGTTCATTGACTAACGCATATCTTCCAGATGTTGACACCTTTCATAGTACAATATGAAAGCTGCTACTTATCAATATCACCACTGACCTTAAAGTATTGAGAATCTGTGAAGTTCACAGTGGGAGATACAAGATTTCCAAAATTCCATTTTCACTTGAAAACTCTAGTTTTATTTTGGCAAAAAATGCTTTGTTTCCTTTTAAGTGACAGCTTACTTGGTTGACTGTTGACATGTCTGCCACATTCCCATGTCTGCCTCATCTTTCAGTTTTTCTTTCACTCACAGTTCAGCTCCCAACTCATATAATCACACTGATGATTTTCCAGGAGACTACTATGGAATTTCAGGTTACAGCACAGAATACTTGTTGCAAAGATACTAAAAAGATGTGGACTCAAGAGTTGAGATTTAATAAAAATATTTTTCACTGCTCCATCAAGAAGCGAATTGGTCTTTTTGAACAATGAGATAGTTATAAAAGAATAGAAAAAAATACTGCTGTCTCACAACACATTTAAATTAAATTTTAAATATTAAACGTGGAAAGGAAGGACATGAGTTTGAGCAAACTAAGGGAGATAGTGAAGGACAGGGAAGCCTGGCATGCTGCAGTTCATAGGGTCACAAAGTCTAAGACATGGCTTAGTGACTGAGCAACAAGTTCTATGCTGAAATGTGGAGTTAGCATACTTTGCCCACTTGTTAACCAGTCTCTGTAATCTACTAAGTTCTCGTATTGTGTTGTTTTCAGTGGGTGATATAACAAATCACCGCAAACTTGGTGCCTTAAAGCTACACACATTTATTATCTCACACTTCTGAAGGTCGAAGTTCCAACAGAGATCTTTCGGATTAAATCAGTGTTGACAGTGAGGCAGGCTGGGACCTGGGACCCTTTACTGCAATGCTTGCACTTGGACACCTCTCCTCAAGCAACAAGGTACAAAGAAACTCTATGGGACTAAAAACAACTGCACATCTGGGAAGCTGGGGCAAATTCTGGACAAATGATACAAGGAGACCAAAAAACCCAAGTGCCACTTTTGAAGAGCTGGGAGCAAAAGCAGGGTACTGCTTGGACCCCTTGTTCACACCACCACCTAAGGGGTGGGCAAAACACCTAAGCCAGCCCTCCAGCCCAACTCCTGGTCACACTCCTACTCTCACCCCCTATAAGGAACCAACTCATGCCCACCTTAGGGAGTGAGCAAGGGAACCTATTACCTGTTCTCACTCCTCCCTGCTGCAGTAGAAGTCCTGAATTTCTTGTCTGGCCTCTGATCAATTTCTATTGACTACGGAGGCCAAAAACCCTGGTTGATAATGTCAGGTTTGTTTATTTCTCTCCCTTGGTTCTTGCCTTGTCATAACAAAGATTTGGAACAACAGACTACTTACAGCTCAGGCAGGATTTCTTGACCCCTGTCTCATTGTAGCAAGGATTCAAAACAACAGACTGATTACAGTTCAGTTACAGGCTCTTCCCTGGTGGCTCAGATGGTAAAGCATCTGCCTACAATGTGGGAGACCTGGGTTCAATCCCTGGGTTGGGAAGAGCTCCTGGAGAAGGAAATGGCAGCCCACTCCAGTGCTCTTGCCTGGAAAATCCTATGGACAGAGGAGCCTGGTAGACTACCGTCCATGGGGTCACAAGGAGTCGGACACGACTGAGTGACTTCACTTTCACTTTACAGTTCAAGCAGATAGATCTTTTATTAAACAGTGGACAGAACAAAAGAGTGGCCACGGTCCCTCTTGGCTTCCCTTTTGATACTCCCTGTCTCCTCCTCTCCTCCTCTTGGTTCTGCCCTATGCAAAATACAAATGGGTGTATACTCAGTCAGGTAAGGGGACATGTCTGGGCATACGTGAAATAGAGTTTTTACATATTCATCTAGCTGGGGATGGACTGAAAGTTTTGATAGTTGCAAGTTACATAACAACAGACTCTATAGTGCTTGTCTTTCCCATAATTCAATCTGTTAATAATCAGATGTATATATGTATAAAATATTTATGAACACTTAGGGCTTCTAGCTGCATAAGGTTACTTGAGGACACAGTTGTGCATCAAGAGTGCATGTGCCAGAGTTGGAAATGCCCCTATGGTCAGTTTGTATCCACTGTGTGTCTAGGGCACATGTGCAGGAGTTGGAAAAGTCGCTGTGGTTATTTTGGCAGTGTATCTGTGAGCTCTCCCAGGTGTGCATGGGGTGGGGTTTAGAGATCAGCTTGCATCCTTTCCAGCTAGCCACCTCTAGTTGCTCATGCCTAACTAACTTCCTACCTAACAGTAACAGCAGGGCTGCGTTCCTTTCTGGAGGCTCTTGGGGAAAATCCTTTCCTTACCTTTTCCAGGTTCTAAAGGCCATGAGTATCTCTTGGCTCAGGGCCCCTGTCTTCCATCTTCAGAACCAGCAATAGAGTCCTCCTCATGCTGCATCACTCTGGCTCATTTTCTGCCTCTTCCACTTTAAGGACTCATGTGATCACATGAGGCACACACAACAATCCAGGATAATATATTTTAAGGTGGCCTGGGAGCAAACGTAGTTCCCCTTTGCTATGCAAGATAATATATTCATAGGTTCCAGGATCAGGATGTGGACGTCTTTCAGGGGCCACTACTCTGCTGTTCTGTTTCTTAGTCTCTTTATTTTGTTCCATTGATATTTTTGCCTCTAATGGGGGTCTGCAAACTTTCTCTGTAAAAGGCCACTGTGTTAGTTTTCTAGAGCTTCCATAGTAAAATACCAGGTGGCTTAAACAACAGAAATTAATTTTCTCACAGTTCTGGAGCTGAACATCTGTGACACAGGCATTAACAGAGTTGATTTTTGCTGAGGTCTCTCTCCTTGGCTTGTAGCTGCCAGCTTCTCCCCATGTCCTCACAGGCCATTCCTCATGCAGTTCTGGGTCTTAATCTCCTCTTCTTGTAAGGACACCAGTCATATTGGATTAGGGCCCAACCTAATATACACATTTTGACTTAAGAAGTTTAAACTTGAAAGATCCTAAGCAGGGGCATTCTGAATTATGGGGGATCAGGACTTCAACACAGGAATTTGGGGGGAACACAATTCAGCCAATAACAGTTAGGGGACTTCCCTGGTGGTACAGCAGATAAGCATCCATCTGTCAATGCAGGGGATATGAGTACGATCCCTGGGCCAGGAAGATGCTACATGATGTGGAGCAGCTAAGCTCAAGCACCACAATGACTGAACCTGCACTCATTAAGACCTTGAGCCACAACTACTGAGCCCACGTGCTGCAACTACTGAAGCCTTTGAGCCTAGAGCCCATGTTTGCCGGCAGCCAGCGTGAGGAACTCTGCCCTTGGCAAAGGTCATGAGGAAGGAGGCTCGGCATTACGCAAAGGCGAGATCGAGCCTCAGGAGACCCCCTGTTCCCGAGCATCTACCCCCAAAACCAGAGTGCCTACTTTATTGTTTTATGCTCTCACCTACACCTCTGACTTTATGGGGGGCTCTCCCCCATCACTATTTCTCTCGGAGAAGGAGTTAACTTGCAGCTCCAGTTAANCTTGGACAAACCATGTTATAGCTCTTAGGCAAATCAGTGTTACAGCTCTATTTTATTTAGAAGATAGCAGGAGAATCCATCCTCAAAGCATGAGGGCATGCCAAACCGAAGACTCAAAGAGAAGAAAATGGAGGAGTGCACGGGGGAGGGAGAGAGAGAGAGAGTGAGAGAGGGAGAGAGAGAGAAAGAGCACACGCACGCAGGAGAGAAAGAGAGAGAGAGAAAGCACTTTGGCTCCTCCTTTTATATGTTTTTTCCTCCACCTGGGCCTGCCGTATGCAAATTGGGCTTAGCCAGGAGTGCTGTTTGTTCTGCCTGAGGTCTTCACTCTGGTCCTCAGACCTTCCTTTGACCTTCCTTGTCTTTTAGCCACTGCCATTTTGGACTCCTTTTCCCTATTCTACCTACCTAACAGTAAATATTTTAGGCTTTGTAGGCCATCGTCTATTGTAACTACTGAATTCTGCCACTGAGGCACAAAGGCAGCTACAGATACTACATAAAATGAATGTGGCTGTGTGCCAGA
>SJYT01047339.1:56009-69203 GCA_006410635.1 Cephalophus harveyi | reverse complement strand
CAAAACACTCTCCAACATAAATCACAGCAGAATCCTCTATGACCCACATCCCAGAATATTGGAAATAAAAGCAAGAATAAACAGATGGGATCTAATTAAAATTAAAAGCTTCTGCACAATAAAGGAAACTATAAGCAAGGTAAAAAGACAGCCTTCTGAATGGGAGAAAACAATAGCAAATGAAGCAACTGACAAGGAACTAATCTCAAAAATATACAAGCAACTTATGCAGCTCAATTCCAGAAAAATAAACAACCCAATCAAAAAATGGGCCAAAGAACTAAACAGACATTTCTCCAAAGAAGACATACAGATGGCTAACAAACACATGAAAAGATGCTCAACATCACTCATTATCAGAGAAATGCACATCAAAACTACAATGAGGTACCATTTCACATCAGTCAGAATGGCTGAGATCCAAAAGTCTACAAGCAATAAATGCTGGAGAGGGTGTGGAGAAAAGGGAACCCTCTTACACTGCTGGTGGGAATGCAAACTAGTACAGCCACTATGGAGAACAGTGAGGAGATTCCATAAAAAACTAGAAATAAAACTGCCATAAGACCCAGCAATCCCACTGCTGGGCATACACACCGAGGAAACCAGAATTGAAAGAGACACGTGTAACCCAAAGTTCATCCAGCACTGTTTCTAATAGCCAGGACATGGAAACAACCTAGATGTCCATCAGCAGATGAATGGATAAGACAGCTGTGATACATATTCACAATGGAGTATTACTCAGCCATTAAAAAGAATACATTTGAATCAGTTCTAATGAGGTGAATGGAACTGGAGCCTATTATACAGAGTGAAATAAGCTAGAAAGAAAAACACCAATACAGTATACTAACACATATATATGGAATTTAGAGAGATGGTAATGATAACCCTGTATGGGAGACAGCAAAAGAGTCTTTTGGACTCTGTGGGAGAGGGAGAGGGTGGAATGATTTGGAGAATGCCATTGAAACATGTATAATATCATATGTGAAATGAATCGTCAGGCCAGGTTCAATTCATGATACAGGATGCTCGGGGCTGGTGCACTGGGATGACCCAGAGGGATGGTATAGAGAGGGAGGTGGGAGATGGGTTCAGGATTGGGACCACGTGTACACCCATGGTGGATTCATGTTGATGTATGGAAAACCAATACAATATTGTAAAGTAATTAGCTTCCAATTAAATAAATTTATATTAAAAAAAGATTACTGGAGTGGGTTGCCATTTCCTTCTCCAGGGAATTTTCCTAACCCAGGCTTGGAACCTGGGTCTCCTGCTTGACAGGTGGATTCTTTACCACTGAACCACCTGGGAAGCCCCACTATGTGACGGTTTGTTGCCATTTCTGTGATCTGTCAATCAAAACTCCAGTTATGTAGTAAGTCCACCATTCCCTGCAGTCTCAGAACAGTCTCATCCACTGAAAGCCAGACCAGCGCTAGCCATCACCAGCAATTTTCTACAGGACTTGGAGTTTTGGCAGCAAAGGCTTCCATGTGGATACTAAAATTTTCATTTCCAATGCTGGGTTGTCACTTGGCAGAATGTCTACTACCTACAATACTGCCACAAGCCTCCTCTGGGAAATGCAAATAGAAGCCCCAAGAAGCCAAGTAGACTCTAACTCTTGTCTGATACCTTGCCTTTGACTACTTGCACCAGAGGGATTACTGTAGTTCTGGTCAGAGGGATGTCCCTTATACTCAGGCCAAAAGAGGGGGATTCCTCTTGCCCCTTGGTGTCATTGCTGCTGCTGCTAAGTCGCTTCAGTTGTGTCTGACTCTGTGCCACCCCATAGACGGCAGCCCACCAGACTCCCCTGTCCCTGGAATTCTCCAGGCAAGAACACTGGAGTGGGTTGCCATTTCCTTCTCCAATGCATGAAACTGAAAAGTGAAAGTGAAGTCGTGTCCGACTCTTTGCGACCCCATGGACTGCAGCCTACCAGGCTCCTCTGTCCATGGGGTTTCCAGGCAAGAATATCGGAGTGGGTGTCATTATGTGGAATCAAAAAGCAGTTGCCTAAAGCAACATCCTCAAAAATTGTAGGTTCAGAAAAAGGAAAGTATCTGTTCCTGAAAAACAAATAGGACTTATCAAAGATGAGGTGGTAAGGTATAAGCAGGGGTTTGGTGGTCAGTGTGTAACAACTGGCTCTTTGGGTGGGAAGAAACGAGCTTGCAGTGTTTAACCATTTTTGTGGTATAAATCCTCCTATAATGGATGATTTTATAACACTGATGTGACATCACTGAAGGCAGAGTTGAGAAGATATGTGTACACTTAGCTCTCAAGAGGCAGTGGCAAGGATTTCCCTGGTGGTCCAGTGGTTAGGACTCTGTGCTTCCACTCCTGGGGCATGGGTTTGATCCCTGGTCAGGGAACTAAGATCCCACATGCCCTGTGGCCCAGCCAAAAAATAAAAATAATAAAATAAACAAGGCAGTGGTAGCTGCTTCTAGCCAATAAAAATGGGGTCTGAAAGCAGCCAAGGAGAAGAGGAGTTAGAAGTTGGTGGTGAGGTATGAAGTCTAAATTACTCATTCTCGGCCTCAAGATAGGTCACTGTGGTAACATGGACACACAAGAAGCTCTTACAGGACATGGCAACAGAACAGGCAATTACCTTTCCCACAACATATACTATTTCCTGCCTTGGGTCATCAGCCCAGTTGAGGGCCAGAAGAAATAGAGTGGGGAAATATGCAGTGGAGAGACAGAGGAGAAATGCTCTGTATGGTCAGGCCACTCAAGATGGTTGCGCTCTTGCTCTCTGTACATGCCCTGCCCGATCAGTGTGTTCTTCACTACACCCTACTCACAGGACTGACATTCCTACTCACTTGCCCCAGGACCCAGCTAGTGATTATGCTTATCAAAGGGGTGATGAGAGGCACGCCCCTCTGCTGTTTACTCTGAGCCCACCTTATGTCAATTCCCTCTGTAACTGGCAATCTCCCCTTCCCCCCAGGAGTGAAGACTGCCACCATGTCCTGCTCACTGTTGGCCTCACACAGTGGAGCGTCACTCCGGATCTTGCTTCAGACGTGTAAGCTTCCCCTTCCATTAAACGGATGTCTCTGTCACTGACTCCAGGCTCTTTCTTAGTTTTGAAGCTGAGCAAGCATAGGTATCTAGGTCTGCAGGGTACAGGCTCACATGCTATCAAGATCATGTCTTTTAGGGGCTTCAGGTAGCCACTCTTCAGTTGGGGGCAAAAGCAGGAGGACAAGCTCCCCCTGGACTAGCCAATATCCTTCTTGTTCTCATCCTAGACCCATCAGAAGGGGAGCCTAGAAGTTTCTGTTGGTTGGCCTGTCTATCTTCTAAGTTCTGACCAGTCAGTGGAGTGACAGAAGTGCTAAAGAGAAAACTGATTGCTCTGAAATGGGGTATTCCTCACGGCAATTCAGTGACTTTCTCCATGTAACTCTTAAGTCCACTAGGTTAGGAAACATGTCCCTGCTGTGCATAGTAGGCGTAGCACAGAGGGATGCCTCCAAGAGCTCATTTAAAGAATGCATCTGACCACCCATCTGTCAATGGTGATAGGTAGATGCAAAAGTGGAGAACTTTGAATGGTACCCTCCAAAGTAGGGATATAAACATGGCTTTCTAGTGAGAGACCGGGTTGATGTCAAGTCCTTAGAGACAGAAAATTTCCTTGATGATTTTGGTAGCAGTGGTTGGCACAGCTGGGGTACAATTGCAAAGGCAGTAATATGCCACATGAATAATCAGATTCTTTACTCTTAGAATTTTTCCCTAATCCCAGTGTGATAGTGAGGTATCATGAGAAACACGGTTCCTACAGCCAAGAGGTATGAGTGGCAACTCAAGATTGGCTTGGGCTGTGTGGTCAGCTACATAAAGACTTCATTTGTAAAAGTGTCCATTAGTCAGAAGTCTACTGGGGCCCAGACATGAAGGCAGGTGCCATGGCTTGAAACTCTACAGCAGTAAAGCAGGGTGCAAGAACGGTTAAGGCTTAGGCCCAACCAATCCCAGAGGTTGACACCAGTCCTCTAGTTGTTTCATATACTTGCCCATCTCTTGTCCACTGTTTTAGCAGGTGTTGTGGTGAAGTAAAAAAAAAGTTGGTGGATGACAAAGTAACACCATGTAGATGCCTCTGAATTTCCAAAAGACTGAGAGACTTGGACACAGTGTCTATTCATTGTGGAGTCCACTGAGACCCTCCCGGAACTGGTCTTCTCTGAGCTATTTTTAGCCGCTTACATATGGGGCTGTTGAATGTACCTTATCTTTCACCATAGACTGAATCAGCAGATTATGGTGTTGAAACTCTTAAGAGATGCAGGGCATTCATGTATCTCTCGGGGGTTTACAGGAAATCCCTTTAATCCTTCCCTGAATCCTCCATTTCTAGATTGCAAGAGAGTGCAGTGGCTCATTGCTTCACTTCCTCTGCAAGATGTGACTTTCTCAGGTGGTCACAAAAACCAGTAACTCCATGCACCCATCTTATATCTCCATCAGCTCTAGGTGGGGATGCCATGTCAGGGAGCTTCAACTCGTCATGGGGCAGGGATGGGGTGGGTCAAACCTCACCCATGGTGAAGGGCAGTGTTTGAAATGTGAGTCATCCAACTCTTTCAAAGACTGAAACCAAAATGCAGACATATCAGTGGTTCATCGAGGTTGTCAAGCCAGAGGAGAGCTCAGAGGGAGAGAATTCAGGTATGAAGGGAACCAGTCAAGAATGATAGGATGCCAAGCAGATGGTGGGAGTCAGAACCTGAGAGAATTTTCCCGAGCCAAAGAAATGTGACCAGAGTGGAAAACCCCTGCTTCACATGTTGAAAAGGGGGAGCTAGTAAAGGCAACCACACTACACTGACCTCTCCCCTGCTCAGATCGCCTCTGCTGTGCAGGACATGGCAGGGTTGTGCTTCCCCATGTGCAACCGATAAAAGGCCTACCTCAATCCAGTACTTTTAGGAAACAAGAGCTAGTTTCTCATGACCAGTTTTCAGTTTTCTTGATGTTTCATTCACTCAACAGATACTTATTGAATACTTGCCACAACAAGGCACTGTAACTGGCACAGTGTCTTTGGTATCTTTTTTTAATCCATGACAGTAGTTTACAAAAGGTAGCAGAGCAGGGCTTGGATGCCCCAGACTGGGCGAGGTACAGTGGAGGACAGGATGGAGGCATAGGGAAGAGAGAGGCTTAGTTGGAAAGACCATGAAGTTAATGTCAGTTACCTTAAAGATGCTCAGATAATGATCCTAAAGTTTCCAACAAGGGCATGGAATGGACATATGTTTGACAGAGATTCAGCCAGCAACTCCTACTTGGACACCTGCCCTTGGAACTTGGTACCCTATGAAATACTCAGCCCATTTTGTACAGCAGGACATCCTAATAGGTGCTTTTAAGAGGCTCATGTTCTCACAGGTACTGCCTGGCTGCTGGGTCTCCATTGTTCTAGGGGAAGAAGAGGACTGTACTGTGGGTAAATTGAAAAATAATGGCTGGCAGATCTTTTCAAGTACTAAGCACACTGGTCTTGTGCCTACATCACCTTTCAATGTATTCCTTGCTCATCTCCTGATGTGCTCTGTGTCACAGGTAGACCGAACTCTGCAGACTACATTTCCCGGACTTCCATGTGAGTGGACTTCCAGCTAAATTCAGCTAAGGGCAAGAACTGATGTGAGACTGGAGGATGGGAAGTTAGTGCTAGGGGTGAAGACTGAGTGCATGCATGCATGCTAAGTCACTTTAGTCGTGTCCGACTCCTTGGGATCCCATGGATGGTAGCCCACCAGGCTCCTTTGTCCATGGGATTCTCCAGGCAAGAATACTGGAGTGGGTTGCCATTTCCTTCTGTAGTGGATCACATTGTGTCAGAACTCTTCACTGTGACTCATCCATCTTGGGTGGCCCTGCAGGGCATGGCTCACTGAGTTATGCAAGCCCCTTTGCTGTAACAAAGCTGTGATCCATGACGGGATTTTTATTGGTGTTCCATTGCAAAATATGACTTCAACACAGTGTTCAAAGCACTCCATGAACCATTCATGTTTCCCAACTTTCATTCTATGCTCCAAGGATGCTGGACTATTTGATGTTCTCTGCAAATGCTCTTTCTTCTCTATGTAGCTGTATAGGGGTTAATTTGTCTGCCTGCAGTGATCCAGCCACCTGTTCATTGGGCATATTTCTCTTCATTCTTCAGTACTTGACTGGAGCATCTGCTCTCTGAGGCCTGCTCTTCCTACTTTCCATGCAGAGTGAATTATGCTTTCCTTGTATCATCATTCTCAGATGTTGCATGAAATGGAGAAGACTAGATCCATAGGCCTTGATGACTGAGTGGATACTAGGATTGGTGGAGAGGTAAGAGATAAAATGGTCCTAAGTTTCTTGCTTGGATAGTCAAGTGGATGGTATTGCCATTCTCTGACCTAGGGAACACGAATGGAAGAGCAGATTGCATTGGGGTGGGTGATGTGTTCAGCTTTGGACATGTCGGGTCTGAGGAACCTAGGATACATCCGAGTGTAGGTCCCCAGTAGTCAGTTGAATGTATTGGTGTAGAGCACAGGAAGGAAACCTGGGATACAGAATTCAGGTGGCTGAAGCCATAAAGCTTATGGGTCAAATTGCTCAGAACAACCTTGTAGAGTGAGAAGAACAGAGGAATCAGGATAGAGGCTGAAGAAATCACTCCCACTTAAGGGGCAGAAGAAGAAGCCTTCTTACAGACCGAATCTATTAGGAGTTAAGGGATTTGCCAAAGGGAGTCTTTTGTGACTCAATCTGGGCATTATAACCAGAAATGTTTATAAGAAATGGACTCTATTGTGTGTATAAAAGTCCCAAGGAAGTGTGTTATTCCACTTCTCTGAAGTTCTTAGAGTTGTCAAAATATAGACACAGAAAGAGTGGGTGACAAGGGCTGAATGGCAGGGGAAATGAGGGTACAGAGTTTCCATTTTGTAAGATGAAAAATGTTCTAGAGATTGATTGTACAATAATGGGGATCACTTAACCCAACAGAACTGAACACCTAAAAATGGTTAAGATGGTATATTTTATGTTGTGTGCATGTTACCCCAATTTTTCAAAATCCCAAGGAAGAAAGAATTTCAACCTAGATTAGGGCTGGAAGAGTGTAGGGCTTTCTTCTCTTTTCCTTAATAGTTCTTTAAACACCCGAGAATACTCTCTTTCCTTTCTCATCCCACAGGACTCTATCCCACCATCCTCTAGCACTTGGCTACCTAATTCAGTGCTTAATAGAATCTATTGCTTGAAAATCCTTCCAGCTATTGACTCCAGTCTGACTCTGAAATAAAATGGCCTTCCATTTCAGTTGATTAATATAGATTTCCTCAGTGCCTGCAAATGTAGTTTCAAGATATGAACCTTGCCGTTCTCAGGAGTGTTCATTTCCCTGAGGTATTCTCCTGTTTTATAGACAGAGTCTGTGTTTCCTGCTACAGTGAGCACATACAGACGTGGTTGAGTTACCTCTGCTCTGATGGGCAGAGGTTCCTGTGGATATTAGGAAAATGCCAATCACTCCAACACTCACCCCTGGGCTCAAAGAGAACAACAAAAGACACTCAAATCTACTTGATCAGAGTTGGGCTGATCACAGTCTCTGTGGTTTCCAAGGAAAATTTGCCTTTAAATAAGGTTTGGACTTCTTTCTTTTTTTTTTTTTTCTCTCCCTGTGAAGTGGGGAGACTTGGGATATATAAGAAGGCAGAGCCTGGGTGTCAGGGTGTTACATAATGGGTGTCGTGAGGTGCAATGGATAGGATATAGGCAAATGTTGCTGAATGTTCACGTAGCATCATTTCTGGGGACAGACAATGTCCATTTTTGTGTGGCCCTTCCCCTACACAGACCACAATTCTGTCTCTTTCCATATTTATTATTGACTGGTTCCTAGGCACCCAGGCCAGTGCTAGGTCTTATGAGAAGTATAGCAATAGATACTTGATCAGCCTTGCTCTCAATATCTTATCTACTTGGGGAGTAATCCAGGGATGATTTCTTAGGGAACCGTTTTCTAAAGCTCCAATGCACAAGGAGTCCTTCAAAGTCAAAAGAGGAGGAGACCCTTGTAGGTTAGGGGTGGTGGACTTGGAGCAAGGCTGCTCCAAGGCGGTAGAAGATTAAGTAGATGTCTCCTCCACTAGGGTGCTGGAGGGAAGGGAGTGGGACCTGAAATACACTCTGTAATCCCCGTTTCCCAAGCTCTATGCTCTGGCTTGGGTTTGCATCAGCCCTGAGAAAGGCACACCTTTCCCTGAGTTTGTCCTCTGAGCAGGGCTGCCTCTTTGTAATTCACCCAGTGATGGCATATGTGCTGGTGGAGACTCTGGCCTGGAGATAGATGACATTGCTTATGGCAGAAAAGTACAAGAACAGAGCTGGGCAAATCAGGAAGCTACTCTCTGGAGGAGGGTTGGAGGGCACACATCTACATTAGCAAAGGTAACCCTTACACCACCAGCACTTCACTTTGACACAGTGAATATCAGCATGTCAACAGGTTGTGTTTGTTTTCCATTTAAGACAACCCAAAAAGAAGCTGAGGAATGTCTTTTTTTTCTTCTGGGTTCAGGGGAGTACATTGTTAGCACCAGATAGGAAGGGTACCACTGGGCTCTTTGGAAAGCATGGACAGAAGAGGCCCCAGGGATTACATGATGGGGAAGGTCAGCACAGTAGTGATGTGCTAGACTCTAGGGTCAAACTGGCCAGTATTCAAATTCCACAGCAAACAAACTTAGGTAGCTTTA
This sequence comes from Cephalophus harveyi, assembly GCA_006410635.1. Classification (NCBI taxonomy): domain Eukaryota; kingdom Metazoa; phylum Chordata; class Mammalia; order Artiodactyla; family Bovidae; genus Cephalophus; species Cephalophus harveyi. The sequence continues at coordinate 60,405 of SJYT01047339.1, read as the reverse complement.
CCACCCTCCCTCTGCCAAGCCTCATTTTCCTCTTCTGTAAAATGGATATAGTATCTCCCAGGGTTGTTGTGAGGACTCAGGAAGACAATATCTAAGGTATCTGGCATGTAATAAGCACTTGATAAATGTTGTAAAAGCGTTTTCTGCTCAGTCGTGTCTGAATCTTTGTGACCCCATGGACTATAGACCATCAGGCTCCTCTATCCATGGAATTTCCCAGGCAAGAATACTGGAGTGGGTTACCATTTCCTTCTCCATGATAAATGTTAGGCATTGTTATTTCCTTGCAATTTCTTCTAACATTACACAATAAGGCACCGCCAATTTTACAATGAATTGTAAAATGTATCTTCATCCCAGGGGAACCCAGGAGCTGACAGGCAGAGGCTACAGAGAACTCTCTGTGTCACCTTCTCAGATGGGACTTTCTCTCACTCCAGTGGTTTGATTGCAGCCTTCTTGCCCCCACAGAAATTGATGTGCAATTGTTAGCTGGCTTGGCAGAAACGTCATTCTTCTGCTTTCTAGCAGGGATCTCCTTGCTTGATAGGTATTTACTCTAGCAAAGAAAGGGTGGCAAGCTGATTTCCAGATGCTCTCATAGGTTGGATATGAACCACACGTGGATCTTATTTCAGCAGCACGGTCAGCTAACTCTGGAGAGTTGAGGATTTTTTTTTATTTTCACTCTTCAGAAAAGCATTTCTTGCTTAAAAAAAAAAAAGAAAAAAAAAAAAAAAAGAAAGCTCTGCATTTGTGTCAACAGGGCCAGCTTTCAACAAAGCTGAGAGTTGGTTAAGAAGTGTGTCACTGATGGGTTTTCATTTCTTCCTTTCCATTTCTCTCCTCTCTTCCTCATTCCAGAATCCCATGGTTTATTCCCACATGTCCTTTATCTTTGTTCACTTTTTTAAAAAACCTAATATTCAGGCTTATACATTTTAATATGTGGTCCCTATAAGACATGCTTCCCCAAATAGCTTGGCAGCTGAGGGGGGAAATCCGTGATAGGAATTGTGCCCACCTGCGGGAGCTCCCGGGGCTTCCCTGGTGACTGAGATGGTAAGGAATTCACCTCTAATTCGGGAGACCTGGATTCAGTCCCTGGGTTGCGAAGATCCCCTGGAAGAGGGCATGGCAATCCACTCCAGTATTCTTGTCTGGAGAATCCTCGTGGACAGAGGAGCCTGGCGGGCTAAAGGCCATGTGGTCGCAAAAAAGAATCGGACACGACTGAGTGAATAAGCACAGAACTGCATAGCAGGGAGCCCCTGGGTCTGGGAGGTCCCTCATATAAGCTCATGTGTTGCCCACTCAGTCAAAACAATGTGAGTTTTGGACTCCCAAAGCAAATCCCATCCTGAGCCCTCCAGCTTCAATCCCTGGTTCCACCTCACTTTTTTTTCTTTTCAATCCAAGTGCAATGTGTAGAATGAAACCAGAAGAATAAAATAAATCACCTACTATTAGGCCTGAGAGGAGAATAAAGAAGGGCAAGGTGCACATTGTTTGTTAATTAACATTTCTTGAGAGAATACTATGAAACTGGAAATGCTCTTGGCACTTTCTCACTCCCTACCTTATTTAACCCTTCAGCATTCCTAGGAGGTGAGTACTTTCATCCTGATTTTCCTGATGGGGGAACTGAGGCTCAGAGCAGTTATGAAGTGGCAGAGGCAGTGTTTGCAGGCCAAATCCATACCACCGGACATACCTGCTTTAGTGTATCTTACAAAATGCCTACCAATCTAACAACTCATCTGTATCTCTTGAACAGTCCTCTGTGCCAAATGCTATGCTGAGACTGGGTCTGTTACTGCAATAACTTGAATCAGCCCCAGGTGATCAAGCACCCCAGTTTTCTCAAGATGTAGGGTGTTGAGTGCTAAAACTTTCACTGCTAAGAACAGAGCCCTGCCTTCAAATCCTTTGCAGTAACATTCCTTCCCGACTCTGGTTCAATGCCATCATGTATTAATAGATAACTAAAATTGGCTATGGTCCAATGTCATCGTGTATTAATAGATAACTAAAATCAGCTATGGTTAGAGGATTTATTCCACAGAAATCACTAAGCTCTACAAATTAGGGCCTTGTTTTCTTTCCCAAGAGAGCTCATTGTTAAGCATTTATTGGCACACCATTGCCTACAGTCTAGTAGGAAATACATCTGGTGGATAGGTGGTATCTATATCTAGCACAGTACCTGATGCACTGTAATAACGGGAGCTAATGTGTATTGAGAGTTTACAAAGCACTGTCCTGAATGCTTTAGCTAGATTATCTTCTTTAATCCAGTCTTTACTACAACCATATGAAGTCAGAACTATTGTTATCCCTGTTTTACAGATGAGGAAACTGAGGCACAGAAAGCTTATTAAGTTGCCCAGAGTCATACAGCTACTAGGGCTTCCCAGGTGGCGCTAGTGGAAAAGAATCCACCTGCCAATGCAGGAGACGCAGGTTCAATCCCTGGGTCAGGAAGATCCACTGGAGGAGGGCATGAAAACCCACTCTGGTATTCTTGCCTGGAGAATGCCATGGACAGAGGAGCCTGGAGGGCTACAGTCCATGCGGGCACAAAGAGTCAGACACAACTGTGCAACTGAACACATACAGCTACTAAATGAGCAAAGCCCCAACTCAAACACAAGTATGCCTGGTTGTAAATCTGTACTCAAGGTAGCCTGTGAAGACAGAAGATCCAGGATGAATAAAGTAATGGTGTCGGATCCAGGTAGGCCCTTGAGACAGAGGCAATGAGCCAGTTTTGTGAGATGGTGTTGAAAGACACACACATACACCTATTACTTAAAACAGTGCATGGGACATTCTAAGTGTGATATCAAGTATTTGGGTTATTTATTATTGTTGTTGTGTCAGGGTCTTAAGAGGAAAGGAGATCAGAGTTGAAGTCCATGGTAACAGTGACACAGGGCATGCGGATCTCTTCCTACTGGAGCATAGTTGTTGCTGCAAGAACATGTTGAAGACTGCTAGCTTGGAATAAGGACAAAAAAAGGTCATGCAGATTGTGTTTCAGGCATTGAATGAGCTACAGAGATCTACTGGAGTAGCTTCTTGGGCCTGAGTTTGTATCTCTTTGATACAACAATATTAAAATCTCTTGAACCCATTAAAACCCAAAGTCCTCTTTCATCCTAAGAACTCCACAGCCATTCCTCAAAGCTCTGGATCTGCTGGGTATACCAGATTATTTCCAATAACTAGCCTCAAATGTCTTAGGCCAGAGGTTTTGACTCCCTGCTAATTCAGCTTCTCAGAGAGAACTCCCTTTGGCCCTTGACTTCTGCTGGCCAGAACACCATATTTCATCTCCTTTCATTATGAAAATGCATATTCTTCACTTTACTTCTCTATTCTGCTGCCAGGGTTGCTTGTACCCCCTGGGACCTAACTCATTTGTCACCTGAATACTTGGGACCCAAGGTGTTTGGGAAGAATAAGTGCTGCCTCCCCATGAATGGGATAGGAGATCACCCCAAAACTCAGGACTCATTTGTCTGTCAGGCATGTAACCCTTAGAACCCAATACCCAGGCTGTGTGAATCTCTGCAGCAGCCAGTGTGTGGGAGGGTTTCACCCAGCCCCCTAATGCCCACAAAAGCTGCTCCTTGTGAGAAAGGAAACAGGCTAAGTCATCTCTGCCAAGATTCCTGCTGCTGTAGTACACTCACTCCTCTGATTGTTGACCTCTCAGAGCGTGGACTGCCCTTACGGAGTCCTATGACTTGGACGGAAAGAGCAAGAGGTGGAGCCAGACTTTCCTTCACCAATCTAGAACCTTGACTAGTTTGAAAGTTTTGTTCAACTTTTGGGCCTGTGTGATGCCTGATCCATTGTTTATCAGTTCAAGTCAGTTCAGTTCAGTTCAGTTGCTCAGTCGTGTCCGACTCTTTGTGACCCCATGAATTGCAGCACGCCAGGCCTCCTTGTTCATCACCAACTCCCAGAGTTCACTCAGACTCACGTCCATCGAGTCAGTGATGCCATCCAGCCATCTCATCCTCGGTCGTCCCCTTCTCCTCCTGCCCCCAATCCCTCCCAGCATTTCAGAGTCTTTTCCAATGAGTCAACTCTTTGCATGAGGTGGCCAAAGTACTGGAGTTTCAGCTTTAGCATCATTCCTTCCAAAGAAATCCCAGGGCTGATCTCCTTCAGAATGGACTGGTTGGATCTCCTTACAGTCCAAGGGACTCTCAAGAGTCTTCTCCAACACCACAGTTCAAAAGCATCAATTCTTCAGCACTCAGCCTTCTTCACAGTCCAACTCTCACATCCATACATGACCACAGGAAAAACCATAGCCTTGACTAGACGGACCTTAGTCGGCAAAGTAATGTCTCTGCTTTTGAATATGCTATCTAGGTTGGTC
>SJYT01047339.1:39398-55214 GCA_006410635.1 Cephalophus harveyi | reverse complement strand
TTCCTCTGCCTTTTCTAAAACCAGCTTGAACATCAGGAAATTCATGGTTCACATATTGTTGAAGCCTGACTTGGAGGATTTTGAGCATTTCTTTACTAGCATGTGAGATGAGTGCAATTGTTCAGTAGCTTGAGCATTCTTTGGCATTGCCTTTCTTTGGGATTGGAATGAAAACCCCTTTTCCAGTCCTGTGGCCACTGCTGAGTTTTCCAAATTTGCTGGCATATTGAGTGCAGCACTTTCACAGCATCATCTTTCAGGATTTGAAACAGCTCAACTGGAATTTCATCACCTCCACTAGCTCTGTTCGTAGTGATGCTTTCTAAGGCCCACTTGACTTCACATTCCAGGATGTCTGGCTCTAGATGAGTGATCACACCATCGTGATTATCCAGGTTGTGAAGATCTTTTTTGTACAGTTCTTCTGTGTATTCTTACCACCTCTTCTTAATATCTTCTGCTTCTGTTAGGTCCAGACCATTTCTGTCCTTTATCGAGCCCATCTTTGCATGATATGTTCCCTTGGTATCTCTAGTTTTCTTGAAGAGATCTCTAGTCTTTCCCATTCTGTTGTTTTCCTCTATTTCTTTGCATTGATCACTGAAGGCTTTCTTATCTCTTCTTGCTATTCTTTGGAACTCTGCATTCAGATGCTTATCTCTTTCCTTTTCACTTCTCTTCTTTTCACAGCTATTTGTAAGGCCTCCCCAGACAGCTATTTTGGTTTTTTGCATTTCTTTTCCATGGGTATGGTCTTGATCCCTATGTCCTGTACAATGTCACGAGCCTCATTCCATAGTTCATCAGGCACTCTATCTATCAGATCTAGTCCCTTAAATGTATTTCTCACTTCCACTGCATAATCATAAGGGATTTGATTTACGTCATACCTGAATGGTCTAGCGGTTTTCCCTACTTTCTTCAATTTAAGTCTGAATTTGACAATAAGGAGTTCATGATCTGAGCCACAGTCAGCTTCCGGGTTATATAGCTCAACAATTGACAGTTTGGGTTCCAGTGGCAGACTGTGGATTGAAATCCTGGCTCCACCACACCCTGTCTTTGCATCTTTGGGTCTGTTATGTAACTTTTCTGTGGTTCCATTGTAACAGGGGTAAAATGAACATAATCAGAATAATGGCAAATAGGAATATGGTGAGAAATAAATGTGATCATCCATGTAAACATCTTAGAGTGATGCCTGAGTATATAATAAGTACTCAATAAATCGTAACTAGCATTATTTATTATTGTTTTTATTATCTTACCCAGGGGATAGAAAACTTTTTCTTCTGTGAAGGGCCAGATAACAAATACTTTAGACTTTGCAGGTCAAGAGAAAATATAAGAATATTATTATGTAGCTTCATCATAAGCATCATAAGCACTTATGATGTACTTTCATCATAAGAAAGTAACATGATCCCCACAAATTTTTATTGAAAAAACTCTAAATACAATAATGATTGGGTGTGATTTTTGATAATATGTGCGAAGTCACCTCAGTTGTATCTGACTCTGCAACCTTATGGACTGTAGCCCACCAGGCTCCTCTGTCTTTGGGATTTCCCAGGCAAGAACACTGGAATGGGTTGCCATTCCCTTCTCCAGGGGGTCTTCCTGACCCAGGGATTGAACCTGAGTCTTTTATGTCTTCTGCACTGGCAAGTGGATTCTTTACCACAAACACCACCTGGGAAGCCCATTTTGATAATATAAACCAGCTAATGAGAAAAATGGAAAACTTTTTTAAAAATAACATTTCACTTAATTTGGTTTTGAGTTAGCATTGCTGCTGCTACTGCTAAGCCGCTTCAGTTGTGTCTGACTCTGTGCCACTCCATAGACATCAGCCCACCAGGCTCCACCATCCCTGGGATTCTCCAGGCAAGAATACTGGGCATATACTCAGGCATCACTCTAAGATGTTTACATGGATGATCACATTTATTTCTCACCATATTCCTATTTGCCATTATTCTGATTATGTTCGTTTTACCCCTGTTACAATGGAACCACAGAAAAGTTACATAACCGACCCAAAGATGCAAAGCCAGGGTGTGGTGGAGCCAGGATTTGAATCCACCGTCTACCTCTGGAACCCAAACTGTCAATTCTCCAACCTGCCATTAAATCAATTGCAAATGCTTATCCATAAAAATGATTTTTAGGGAATTCCCTGGCAATCTAGTGTTAGTACTGGGTGCTTTCATTGCAGTGGGCCCAGGCTCAATCCCTGGTTGGGAAACTAAGATCCCACAAACAGCCCGGCATGGCCAAAGGGAGGGGGTACTATTCTTAGTTCATAGGCAAAAGAAAACCAAAGAGTGGCTTGATTTTGACTCATGAGCCTTAATTTGCTGACTTTGGATATTAGAAACCTCATCAACAGAATGTTTGTTATCTACCTGGAGGATGTCCCTAATTTATTCCCATGATCTGACCTTGAAAGAATCCCAAGTCTGGACAGTTCTGGGTCATCTAAAGTAGCACCACCTCTGAGAAGACCTTGAAAAACCCAGAAGTGACTTTCTTAAATGAAGGCCTGGACACCCCCGTCATTTACATAGTGCCTGAGAAAGTGCCAGCCCCACCAGATTGGGACCCTCAGGTCATTCAAAGCAGTCTATTGATATCTGAAGTTGATGGAGAATTGCTACTGCCTTCTACCTCATTTCACTACACTCACTGGCCTCCAGGTTAACTTTCTCAAAAGAGGAAAATGTTTATCTGGTTCTCATCACGGCCCTAGTTCTCTAGTAGTTGGAGCCACTTTTCATCTCTGACCTCATGCTGGCCTCCTAGACATAACTATTCCCACACTATCCCAACTGATATCATAAAAACAACAATCAATGCCTATCTTACTTAGAACCCTGGCTGCATCACTGTCATTGTGTGTGTGTGTCTGTGTGTGTGCACTCAGCTACTCAGTTGTGTCTGACTCTGCTACCCCATGGACTGTAGCCCTCTAGGCTCTTCTGTCCATGAAATTTCTCAGGCAGGAATACTGGAATAGGTTGCCATATCCTCTAGGGGATCTTCCTGACCCAGGGATGGAACCCGTGCTTCCTGCATCAGCAGGCAGATTCTTTATGACTGCCACCTGGGAAGGCCACTGTCATTTTACTCGCCTGCTTCTCTAGGAAGGAAATACCTCTGCCTGTGTTCCACCAACTTTGTGTATGTGTGAGGGGTACTGGCCATGAAGGCTAACCTAGAAACCTAGACATGTTACTTCAAGGGTATCCAATGCCCATGACTGATAGGCATAGACTCCAAGAGCTAGAGTAATGGAGAAAGACCCAGCAGCTCAGCTTTCCAAGATGAAGACTGTCATCTTTTGGAGCAACTCAGTATCTCTGTTGTGGATATGCTTGCATGCCATGTCACTTTATTCATGTCTGACTCTTTACAACCTCATGGACTGTAGCCCAGCAGGCTCCTCTCTCCATGGGATTTTCCAGGCAAGAATACTGGAGAGGGTTGCCATACCCTTCTCCAGGGGATCTTCCTGNTTTGGAGCAACTCAGTATCTCTGTTGTGGATATGCTTGCATGCCAAGTCACTTTAGCCATGTCTGACTCTTTACAACCTCATGGACTGTAGCCCAGCAGGCTCCTCTCTCCATGGGATTTTCCTGGCAAGAATACTGGAGAGGGTTGCCATACCCTCCTGCAGGGGATCTTCCTGACCCAGGGATCGGTTCCGTGTCTCTTACATCTCCTTCATTGGCAGGTGGGTTCTTTACCATTAGTGCCATCTGGGAAGCCCATTGTGGATATGGTGGTTCACATTTTGAACTGTTACTGACTGTCATTATATATCAAGCCTTTAGGACAGCTTGGAGGACACCCCGTCTAAGTCAATGCCCTTTCTAACTCCTTCTGCTCATACTGTGGTCAAAGGCATCCTAGAAAACTTGTTTGTGTCTGTGACCCACAGCTTGGGGAATTTTCCCAGGCTTTTATTCTGCCCTCTGTTTAACAGCAACAATGAACATTCATTGCAAACTTACTGTGTGCCAAACACTAGATATAACATGTACTTTGTAGAGACTGCCATTTTTAATTCTCACAAGTATGCTATGACTTATGTATCCTTTTTAATCTCTATTTTCACAGATGAGGAAACTGTAGAACAGAAAGGTAAGTAATTCATCCAAGGCCAACAGCTAAGGAAATGGCAAACTCAGAATATAAAGCAAGTTTAATTTAGATGCTCAAGGCCATTCAACTTGTCTGTGGTGGAACTGAGTAATAACAAAGCCCTCTCTGTCTTTTAGGTAATTTCCCCTCTCTCTACTCTGTCACCTACATCACAGATTCTCCTACCCAACCTATTTGGACTGATATTTAGATTTGACTATTTGCCTGGCCTTCATTTCAATTTTTCTCCATACTGTTGCCGCTTGGATGAGCCAACTCTGTTCTATCTTCTGCAGACTGCATTCCAGCCCAGCACTATCCCAGTGGGCAATACAAGTTCCAGGGCCAGCACATGCAAGCTAAGTCGCTCACTTGTATCCAATTCTTTGTGATATGATGAACCATAGCCTGGCAGGCTCCTCTGTCCATGGAATTCTCCAGGCCAGAATACTGGAGTGGGTTGCCATTTCATCGTCAAAGGGATTTTCCTGACCCAGAGATTGAACATGGGTCCCGTATGTCTCCTGCATTGGCAGGTGGGTTCTTTACCACTAGCACCACCCAGGAAGCCCAGTGACAGCACACTCCAGTCTAAATCCAGTTGCTCCAGAGCTGTACTTACCTGGAAGGAGAAATCCAACATTACTTCAGAAAAAAATGGAGTAAGAGGGAAAAATGGAGGCAGCCTCACCCTCGTAGGTTCTTCCACAGACTTTGGTTATCCAGACCCAAGAAAAATAATAACTGATGTTAATCCCATCCTCCAAGCACTGGGATAAATGCTTTGCACAAATTATTTCATTTAAATCCTCATGGATGTTCACTGAATGTATTGTGGTAACCGTTTCATGGAGTAAGAAAGACACCATGCTGTACCCTTTAAACTTATACAGTGCTGCAGGTCAATTATATCTCTACAAATACGTTTTAGTACTATTGTCATTCACATTTTTAGAGATATGGAGACTAATGTTTGAAGAAATTAAGTGACTTGTCTAATTTCAAAGAGCTAGGTTTGGGATTCAGGTCTCTTGGATTCCAAGCCCGACACCACCACACTCTACAATTAGCTTACATGATCCAGAGCAGGCTGTAGATGGATGCCTACTCATGGCTACACCTGGCTGAGATCCAACCCTGATAGGCACAGAATATTGTAACTGCCTATTCTCTGAGAGGGAACAATTATATTTCCTAGCTAGAGAAGCTCACATATAAGTATTTCTCTTGTACCATGAACCAGCTCTGATGGCCACTGTGATCCATTCAAGTCAAGACCTTGAACATGATTTTTAGTAGGGCTCCATCACTGACAAGACATCTCCAACGTGCCATCACTTGTGATAGCTGCTTCTAAGTCGAGGAGTAGACTAGGAGATCCAAAAGTCTTCTGCCTCCACTTCAGATCTCCAAACACCTTTAGAATCTCAAACATCTCACAGTCAGCTATTTCTAGCATATTCCCTTTTTATAACTTCACAAAATCCTCAGAGTGGCAGATGCCCTGGGGAAAAAATCAATCATGTGTATTTAGCACCAGCTCCCTATCTATTTCAGCTGTGTTTATTTTGTTTATCAAAAGAACCTTCTGGTTCCAAATTATCCAGCTATATGGTATTTGGTTACTGCTGTCAATAATCATCCCAGTTTTGGAGGGCCCCATTCAAGGTCCTTCACGTTTGTATCTATTTGTGAATTATTTACTGCTCGTAGATGTAGAAGTGAGGTTGAAAACATCAACCAAGTGCTATCTAGAGAAGTACCTCTGCTGTTTCATCTTTCACTAGCAACATACTAGCTTCCTTCCTTACTATTCCCCAGTTTTCTCATAACTTATCACATTCATTCAGCCAGAAATACTTACTTTTGCAGTAATTTATGACTTTTATATTCACTGCCTTCCTCACTCTCCCATACTACGTAGGACATAAGAAGCTGTAATTTACCAGCATTTTGAAGGTCAGGACATGAAGCATACTAGACAATTCTGGGTCCTTGAACAGAACGTCACCATGGGAGACAATACAAAACATACAAAAACATCACCATATGGGGCACTCAAGGTAATGAACATTACTGAGACAATAGGTTTCTAGCTAACCCCTTTAGGTGAATCTATCTATCTCATTTACCCCCATTCCTTGCTATATCCCATCCACTGAAACTCCACCTCTATATCAGTGACTGGGTCCTCAGATTCAAGGAAAGCAAAGTCAAGGACCAAGGGAGATAGGATAGTGGCCAATTGGCAGCAGTGCCCAGTGACACCCTCCTATATACTTACCTATGAGGTGATCTTGAGAGTCCCCAGTTAGAAAGATGCATTGGTGATAGTCGTTCACATAGTGGTGACTATCGGTTAAATAGGCAACTGGGTTCATTGATCAGGGTTTGGTCTACCAAGCAGTAACAGATCCTGAGTATATCCTGTCCTCAGTTAAGTGGCAGGGTACACTGGCTCCCTTTTAACAAGCTGAGCCACCAAATATGTTTCTCAGATTAGTTAGGAGGCCAAGTACTTTCTGAACTTGCAAGATGTATAAACCTTACTCATCTATATCTATAGCCATACAGGACATAATTTATTGTTGCTGTTCAGTTGCTCAGTCATGTCTGACTCTTTGTTACCTCATGGATGGCACCACACCAGGCTTCCCTGTCCTTCACCATCTCATGGAGCTTGCTCAAACTCAGATCCATTGAGTTGGTGATGCCATCCAACCATCTCATCCTCTGTCATCCTATTCTCCTCCCACCTTCAATCTTTCCCAGCATCAGGGTCTTTTCTAATGAGTCAGCTCTTTGCATCAGGTGGCCAAAGGACTGGAGCTTCAACTTCAGCATCAGTCCTTCCAATGAATATTCAGGATTGATTTCCTTTAGGATTGACTGGTTTGATTTCCTTGCAGTCCAAGGGACTCTCAAGAGTCTTCTCTAACACCACAGTTTGAAAGCATCAATTCTTCAGTGCTCAACCTTCTTTATGGTCCAGCTTTCACATCCACACATGACTACTGGAAAAACCATTAGTTCAGTTCAGTTCAGTCGCTCAGTTGTGTCTGACTCTGAGACCCCAAAGACTGCAGCACGCCAGGCTTCCCTGTCCATCATCAACTCCCGGAGTTTATGCAAACTCATGTCCATTGAGTCGGTGATGCCATCCAACCATCTCATCCCCTGTCATCCCCTTATCCTTCCACCTTCAATCTTTCCCAGCATCAGGTTCTTTTCAAATGAGTCAATTCTTCGCATCAAGTGGCCAAAGCATTGGAGTTTCAGCTTCAGCATCACTCCTTCCAATGAATATTCAGGGCTTATTTCCTTTAGAATTGACTGGTTAGATCTTCTCACAGTCCAAGGGAATAGCTTTGACTACATGGACTTTTGTTGGCAAAATGACATCTCTGCTTTTTAATATGCTGTCTAGGTTGGTCACAACTTTTCTTCCAAGGAGCAAGCATCTTTTATGGCTGCAGTCACCAGTCACAGGGATTTTGGAGTGCAAAAAAATAAAGTTTGTCACTATTTTCATTGTTTCCCCAACTATTTGCCATGAAGTGATGGGACAAGATGCCATGATCTTCGTTTTTTGAATGTTGAGTTTTAAGCCAGCTTTTTGACTCTCCTCTTTTACCTTCATCAAGAGGCTCTTTAGTTCCTCTTCACTTTCTGCCATAAGGTGATGTCATCTGCATATCTGATATGCAATATTATTGATATTTCTCCTGGCAATCTTGATTCTGTCTTGTGCTTTATCCAGCATGGCATTTTGCATGATGCACACTGCATAGAAGTTAAATAGGCAGGGTGACAATATACTGCCTTGACGTACTTCTTTCCCAATTGGGAACCAGTCTGTTGTTCCATGTTTGGTTCTCACTGTTGCTACTTGACCAGCATACAGGTTTCATGGGAGGCAGATAAGGTGGTCTGGTATTCCCATCTCTTTAAGAAATTTCTACAGTTTATTGTGATCCACACAGTCAAAGGCTTTGATGTAGTCAATGAAGCAGAAATACATGTTTTTCTGGAATTCTCTTGTTTTTTTGTTTTAATGATCCAACGGATGTTGGTAATATGATCTCTGGTTCCTCTGCTTTGTCTAAATCCAGCTTGTATATCTGGAAGTTCTTGGTTCATATACTGTTGAAGCCTCACTTGGAGGATTTTGAGCATTACCTTGCTAAACGAGAAATGAGTGCAATTGTACGGTAGTTTGAACATTCTTTGGCATTACATTTCTTTGAGACTGGAATGAAAACTGAAACTTTTCTTGTTCTGTGGCCACTGCTGACTTTTCCAAATTTGCTGGCATATTGAGTGGAGCACTTTAACAGCATCATCTTTTAGGATTTGAAATAGCTCAGCTGGAATTCCATCACCTCCACTAGCTTTGTTTATAGTGATGCTTCTTAAGGCCCACTTAACTTCACAATCCAGGATGTCTGGCTCCAGGTGAGTGATCACACCATCGTGGTTATCTGGATCATTAAGATCTTTTTTGTGTAGTTCTGTATATTCTTGCCACTTCTTAATTTCATCAGCTTCTATTAGGTCCATACTATTTCTGTTCTTCATTGAAAACATGTTTGCATGAAATGGTGCATTGGTGTCTCTAATTTTCTTGAAGAGATCTCTAGTCTTTCCCATTCTATTGTTTTCCTCTATTTCTTTACATTGATCACTTAGGAAGGCTTTCTTATCTCTCCTTGCTATTCTTTGAAACTCTATATTCAGATGGGTATATCTTTCCTTTTCTCCTTTGCCTCTGCTTCTCTTCTTTTCTCAGCTGTTTGTAAGCCTTCCTCAGACAATCATTTTGCCTTTTTGCATTTCTTTTTCTTGGGGATAGTTTTGACCACTGTGTTCCATACAATGTTATGAACCTCCATCCATAGTTCTTCAGGCACTCTATCAGATCTAATCCCTTGAATCTGTCTGTCACTTCCACTGCATATTATACAGTAAGGATTTGATTTAGGTTAGGGATTTGATTTAGGTAAAGGATTTGATTTAGGTCATACCTGAGTGACCTAAGGGCTTCCCTGATAGCTCAGTTGGTAAAGAATCCACCTGCAATGCAGGAGACCCCAATTCAATTCTTAGGTCAGGAAGATCCACTGGAAAATGGATAAGCTACCCCACTCCAATATTCTTGGGCTTCCCTTGTGGCTCAGGTGGTAAAGAATGTGCCTGCAATGTGGGAGACCTGGGAAGATCCCCTGGAGAAGTATTCTGGCCTGGAGAACTCCATATAGTCCATGGGGTCACAAAGAGTTGGACATGACTGAGTGACTTTCGTTTTCATACCTGAATGGCCTGGTGGTTTTCCCTACTTTCTTCAATTCAAGAAAAGTAGCTTTCTTTGATTCTGCTGTGAAAGAAGACTGAATATCTTCATATATACCAGCATTTGGAGCCCAAAGCTGGTGGCATGAATCTTTATCAAGCTAGGACATGTTCCAACACAGTGACCAAAGCTTCGTCCTAGTAGGTAGTAGGTAAGCATGCAGCCCTGTATCCATGCCTAAAGAGAAAGTTGCCCTCTAAATACTTTCTGATGTTCTTCTCATAATGTGGAGGGTAGGAAGCAGAGCAACCTAGTGAGTTAGCCACACAAGTCATAGATGGGTAACAGGAGCTGCTTCTTCCTGAAGTTCTTGCTCATGGATCTGGAAGGAAGAAATAACAAAATTATATATAAACAAAAAAAACTATCTAAAATAAGCAGTGATGCAAGAGTCTTAGGAAAGCAGTGGAAGTTGAGGGGCAGTGTCAAATGGGAAGAACTAAAGAAGACAAGAGGAAAATCATAAATTAGGCAGGTGTGGGAAAACCAAATGCGTGGTATCTGAATGAATATCAAAAGCAGGAACCAAGTGACAATGGACACTGGGACTATACCTGTTCCAGATATCACTTGCATGAATGAGCCAGGTCCCTTTTAATGGGGTCAGAATGACTATTATATTAAAAATTTAAATAACCAACTAACTAAATAATTTTAAGTGCACATACTCTCTAGCTCAGCAATTTGATTTCAGAAATTTTTCCTACCAACATATTTGCACAAAGACATAAATATAAGGATGTCCATTGTAGCATCAATTGTATTAGTGATAGACTGAAAGGAATAGAATATGCATCAATACTGCACTGGTTAAATAAATTACGGTACATTCATACAATGTAACATTACTTAACCACTAATGAGAATAATGAATCAATTAAAAACTAACCCAAAATTAACACAGACACTCGAATTAGCAAAGACATTAAAACAGTTACTTTAACTGTAGTCCATATGTGTCTCAGATGGTAAAGAATCTGCCTGCAATGCAGGAAACCCAGGTTTGACCCCCTGAGTCAGGAAGACTCCCCCTGGAGAAGGAAATGGTTCCTCACTCCAATATTCTTGCCTGGATAATTCCATGGACAGAGGAGCCTGGTGGGCTACAATCCCTGGGGCTTCTAAGAGTTGGATATGACTGAGTGACTTACATATATTCACAGCCTCTCATAGAGACATGGAAAAAATTATAAATGACCCAAATAGAACTTTAGAGATGAAAACTATAATGTATAAGATTAAAAGCATACTAAATTGGATTCCAGTAGTCATATACGGATGTGAGAAGGTGAAGTCACTCAGGCGTGTCCGACTCTTTGCGACCCCGTGGATTCTCCAGGCAAGAATACTGGAGTGGGTTACCATTTCCTTCTTCAGGGGATCTTCCTAACCCAGGGATCAAACCTGGGTCTCCTGTATTGGAGACAGACGCTTTAGCCTCTGAGCCACCAGGGAAGCCCCCATGGATGTGAGAGTTGGACCATAAAGAAGGCTGAGTGCCAAAGACTTGATACTTTCAAATGGTGGTGCTGGCAAAGACACTTGAGTGTCACTTGGATAGCAAGGAGATCAAACTAGTCAGTCCTAAAGGAAATCAACCCTGAAAATTCACTGGAAGGACTGATGCTGAAGCTGAATCTCCAGTCCTTTAGCCATCTGATGCAAAGAGCCAACTACCTGGAAAAGACCCTGATGCTGGGAAAGACTGAGGACAGGAGGAGAAGGAGGCAACAGAGAATGAGATGGCTGGATGGCATCACCGACTCAATGGACATGTGTTTGAGCAAACTCTGGGAGATAGTGAAGGACAGGGAAACCTGGTGTGCTACAGTCCATGGGGTCACAAAGACTTCGACATGACTTGGCGACTGAACAACAAAATGGGATTTATGGCAGATTAGACACTGCAGGAGAAAATATCAGTAAACTAAAAAATACAGCAATTAAAAACTACCTTTGGAAAACACAGGACCGAAAGAATCTATATAATGAAAAGCACATCAGTGAGCTGTGAAACAACTTTAGGCAGCCTAATATATGAGTAATTGGAGTGATTGAAGGAGAGCAAGGAAACATTAGGGAAAATGCTTGAGGAAACAATAGTCGAAAAATTTCCAAACTTGATGAAAACTATAAACCCACAGATTCAGGTAGGTCAGAGACTCTCACAAGCGTGAAACCTGAAGAAAATTATACCAAATGACATCCTAATCAAATTTATCAAAGCCAATGATAAAGAGAACATCTTAAAAGCAGCCAGAGAAAAAAGACAAGTTTATGTCCCACTTCAGTATTCTTGCCTGGAAAATCCCATGGATGGAGGAGCCTGGTAGGCTACAGTCCATGGGATCGCAAAGAGTTGGACACGACTGAGCGACTTCACTTTCACTTTAAATAAGTAAAAATACGATGTATGACAGTAGCGTAAAGTCTGGGAGGGAAGAAATGGATTTATACTGTTGTTAGGTTCTTGTACTACTTGTGAATTCACTACTTGTGAATACTACTTGTTATTCACTCAGTCGTGTCTGACTCTTTGCGACCCCATGGATTGTAGCCTGCCAGGCTCCTCTGTGGTGAAGGGGCATAAATTCACTTAACAGTAGACTGTTAATCACTTACAAATGTTTCTGTAAATCTTGAATCAATCTGTAAAATAACAAAAGCTATAGCTAACAAACCAATAAAGAAGATAAAATATGATAACTAAAAATGAAGAATAATCCCAAAAAAGGTAGAAAAAGAGGTAAAGGGAACAAAGAACAGATGAGGCAAAGAGAAAACAAATAGCAAGATGATAGAGTTAGCACCAACCATAACAATAATCACATTAGAAGTCAATGGTCTAATCTCCCTAATTAAAGGGCAAAGATTGTCAGATTCAATAAAAATAGTAAGATTCAAATATTGCTGATTTTAATATACAGGTATACCTCAGAGATATTGCACACTTGACTTCATACCACTACAATAAAGCAAATATCACAATGAAGGGAATCACATTAATTTTATGGTTTCCCAGAGCATATAAATTTATGTTTAAACTATACTGTAGTCTATAAAGTGTGCAATAGCATTAGGTCTAAAAAAGTACTGTACATACCTTAATTTAAAAATTGAAAACAAAAATTGCAATACCAATATCAAAGATCACTGATCACAGACCACCATAACAAATATAATAATAATGAAAAAGTTTGAAATATCAGAATTGTCAACATATGATACAGAGATACAAAGTGATCAAATGCTGTTGAAAAAATGGTGCCAATGGATTTGCTCAATGCAGAGTTGCCACAAACATTCCATTTATTAAAAAATGCAATATCTGTGAAGGGCAATAAAATGAAGCACAGTAAAATGAAGTATGCTTTACACACTTTAAATATTAAGACACAAACAAGTAAAAAGTAAAAGGATGACATAAGACACACCATGCTAACCTTAGCCAAAAAAAAGTTGTCGTGATTGCATTCATAGCAAAGTGAATTTGAAAGCAAAAAAGTATTATCAGTGACAGAGAAGGTCATTTCATAATGATAAGGGGATCAATTCTTCACGAGGACACAACAGTCCTATATGCTTATGCTCCTAAAAAATACATGAAGTAAAAAGTGATAGAACAATAAGGAGACATCTGCAACTATAGTTGGTGATTTCAACAACATTCTCTCAATGATTAATAGATTAAGTAGAGAGAAAATAAGCAATGGTATTGTAGGCTTAAACAACAGTATCATCGAACTTGTTTGACACATATAGAACAGTCCCCCCAACAACAGCAGATGTCACAAGTGCAGATGGAACATCTATCAAGACAGATCATACTGTTGAACAAAACAGTGTAGTATGTTAGGCATTCAGTCGTGTCCAACTCTGTATGACCCCATGGACTGTAGCCCACCAGGCTCCTCTGTCCATGGGATTCTCCAGGCAAGAATACTGGAGTGGGTTGCCATTCCCTTCTCCAGGGGATCTTCCCAACCCAGGAATGGAACCCAGGTTGCCTGCATTGTAAGCAGATTCCTTACTGTCTGAGCTACCAGGGAAACCCCTGTTGAACAAAATGTCTCAATAAATGTTAATGTATTCAGGTGATACAATGTATATTCTTTCACCACAATAGAATTAATTTAGAAATTAATAACAAAAGCATCTAAGAAGTGCTTAAATATATTTAAAAACTGAATAAGATTCTTTTAAATAATCCATAAGTCAAATGAGAGATCAAAGGGAAATTAGAAAATATTTTGAATTCAGTGAAAATGAAAATATAATGTACAGAATTTGTGGTATGTAACTAGAAGTAGTTTAGAAAGATCTCAAATCAATGATCTCAGCTTCCACCTTAAAAATTAGAAAAACAAATACAAAGTAATTAGAANGAGGCAGACGCTTTAACCTCTGAGCCACCAGGGAAGAAATGTTTAAATATATTTAAAAACTGAACAAGACGCTTTTAAATAATCCATAAGTCAAATAAGAGATCAAAGGGAAATTAGAAAATATTTTGAATTCAGTGAAAATGAAAATATAATGTACAGAATTTGTGGTATGTAACTAGAAGTAGTTTAGAAAGATCTCAAATCAATGATCTCAGCTTCCACCTTAAAAATTAGAAAAACAAATACAAAGTAATTAGAAGAAAATAAATAATGAAGACTAAAGTATAAATCAATAATATAGGAAACAGAAAGACAATAGAGAAAAGCAATGAAAGCAAAAGCTGGTTCTTTGAGAAGCAGCCAGTGCTCCTGCATAGGGGATCTGCCTGTTGTCTGCTTCACTTGCCTCAATTAGATGCAACTGACTATAATGGCAGTAAAATTCCTAGGTCAGAGGCTCTCTTGAGGTAGGGTCTTGGCTGCACCCAGACCGACTTGACTGGGCATGTACTCAGTGGAACAGATTGGATGTGAGAAGTCTACCCCTTCTGGAATAGTGCCACTTCACCTGGCAAAACTGAGCATCCAATTTTGCTTCTTAGATGCAACTGACTATAATGTCAGTAAAATTCCTAGGTCAGAGGCTCTCTTGAGGTAGGGTCTTGGCTGCACCCAGACCGACTTGACTGGGCATGTACTCAGTGGAACAGATTGGATGTGAGAAGTCTACCCCTTCTGGAATAGTGCCACTTCACCTGGCAAAACTGAGCATCCAATTTTGCTTCAATGGTATCATAACGCATAGTCTGGTCTACATCATTATAGATGCAGAGACTCCATGCCTGAAAGGCAGCTCTAACTGCCAGCAGTTCCTGTTCCTACACCAAGTACTTAACCTAAGAGAGAGGCACATAGGTGGAAGTTCTTGTGCTGAGAACTTCTTGTTACAGGATCACTCTACCTCATACCGAAGGTGTTAGTTTGAATTAAGTAAGGCCAGGTTGGTTCAGGTTAGGCCAGGATCAAGGCAGAAAATTTTTTAAACTGCTTTATTGACATATAATTGATATAAAATATACCACACATAATTCAAATAATTACCATTTCTTTCTTTTTTTTCCCCCACCTTTTTTTTTTTTTTTCCCTTGTCTGAATGTACTTGCTGGAACCTCCACTGGCTGAACAAGGATTGTTCCAGGAGGCATCTTTGTCTGCTTTCTGATGTTAAAGGAAATACTTTCGAGATTTCCCTGGGATGATGTCTGCTATACTTATTGGCATAGGGCACTTTATCAGATATAGGAAGAGCCTTTTTGTTCCTAATTAGCTAAGGGACTTTTATTTATTTTTTAATATTTATTTATTTATTTTTTAAATTTTATTTTACTTTACAATACTGTATTGGTTTTGCCATACATTGACATGAATCCACCACGGGTTTACATGAGCTCCCAATCCTGAATCCCCCTCCCACCTCCCACCCCATATCCTCTCTCTGGATCATCCCTGTGCATCAGCCCCAAGCATCCTGTATCCTGCATCAAACATAGGCTGGCGCTTCGTTTCTTACATAATAGTATACATGTTTCAATGCCATTCTCCCAAATCATCCCACCTGCTCCCTCTCCCATAGAGTCCAAAAGTCCATTCTATACATCTGTGTCTCTTTTGCTGTCTCGCATACAGGGTCATCATTGCCATCTTTCTAAATTCCATATATATGTGTCAGTATACTGTATTGGTGTTTTTCTTTCTGGCTTACTTCACTCTGTATAATAGGTTCCAGTTTCATCCATCTCATTAGAACAGATTCAAATGAATTCTTTTTAATGGCTGAGTAATACTCCATTGTGTATATGTACCACAGCTTTCTTATCCATTCATCTGCTGATGGACATCTAGGTTGTTTCCATGTCCTGGCTATTATAAACAG
>SJYT01047339.1:0-36924 GCA_006410635.1 Cephalophus harveyi | reverse complement strand
TAGATCTCACAAATTTTGATATGCAGTATTTTTTCATTATGTTTCACAACTAAGTATTCAGTTCTAAATCTAATTTTCATTATAATTTTCTTTCACCTATAAGTTATCTAATATTGTGTTTCAAGATTCTAAACAAGTGAATTTTTCATAGTCATTTAAAAATACTGATTTATAACTTAGTTGCATTATAATTAGAGAAGGTGATCTACTACTACAGCAAATCATAGAAATTTGTTGAAGCTGCTGCTGCTGCTGCTGCTAAGTCACTTCAGCTGTGTCTGACTCTGTGGGACCCCATAGACAGCAGCCCACCGGGCTCCCCCGTCCCTGGGATTCTCCAGGCAAGAACACTGGAGTGGGTTGCCATGTCCTTCTCCAATGCATGAAAGTGAAAAGTGAAAGTGAAGTCACTCATTCGTGTCTGACTCTAAGCGACCCCACGGACTGCAGCCCAGCAGGCTCCTCCGTCCATGGGATTTTCCAGGCAAGAGAACTGGAGTGGGGTGCCATTGCCTTCTCCATTGTTGAAGCTAGCATGTGGTTAATTTTTGTATGTGCTTCAAATATACTTGAAAGTAATGTATACTCTCTAATTGTTGAAATTTTCTACATCAGTTCAGTTCAGTTCAGTTCAGTCGCTCAGTCGTGTCCGACTCTTTGTGACCCCATGAATCACAGCACTCCAGGCCTCCCTGTTCATCACCATCTCCCGGAGTTCACTCAGACTCACGTCCATCGAGTCCGTGATGCCATCCAGCCATCTCATCCTCGGTTGTCCCCTTCTACATATTTATTTTCTACATATATATCTATTATATCCAGCTTACTAATTATGCTGTTCAAGTCTTTTAATATCTTTACTGCTTATTTTTTGCTTGATCTATCAGTTACTATAAAAGATGTGTTAGAATCTCCCACTATGATAGTGGGTTTATCAATTTATTCTTGTAGATCTGTCAACTGTTGTTTTGAAGAAAACCTTGGCTATGTTAACATTCAATTACACATTTAGAAATATTATATCTTCTTAGTTGAATTGGCTTTTTCCATTATGAAGTGACTTCTTTCACCTCTAATAACACTTTGCCATACATTTAAAAGTGTTAAATGAAAATAGCTACTTCATGTTTCTTTGGTGAGTTTTTGCCCAGTATATTTTTCTGTCCTTTGATATGTAGTCTTTCCATGTCCTTATCTAAATGAAATTATTTCTCTTTTAAACAGTATATAACTGGGGCTTGTTCATTTATTTATCCTGACAATCCTTGACATTTTTATTGAGTACTTTAGCCTATTTATTTTCAGAGTTACTACTGATAGATTTATTCTTATCTCCTTATTATGTGATTTTTATTTGTCCTTTTTACTATTTCATTTTCCTCCTCCTCTTTTCTTGGCTTTATTTATTTATTTATTTTTGGCCATGCCAATCAGCTTGCAGGGTCTTTGTTCCTTGGTCAGGGATTGAACCCAAGCCGTGAAAGTGAAAGCACTGAATCCTAACCACTAGACCGCCAGGGAATTCCCTTAGCTTCTTTTAAACTAAACTTTTTTTTTCTTTTGCATTCCATTTTTCTCTCTAACAATTTGAAAGTTATATATTACATGTCTATTCTTTTGCTGGGCTTCCCTGGTGGCTCAGAGGTTAAAGCGTCTGCCTCCAATGCGGGAGACCCAGGTTCGATCCCTGGGTCGGGAAGATCCCCTGGAGAAGAAAATGGCAATCCACTCCAGTATTCTTGCCTGGAGAATCCCATGGACGGAAGAGCCTAGTAGGTTACAGTTCACGGGGTCGCAAAGAGTCGGACACGACTGAGCGACTGACACGACACGATTCTTTTGCTGCTCACTATTGCTATTTTAATACGCATGCTTTAAATAGTCTAAAATTAATAATTTTCATTTCCTTTATAATTTAAATTTCAAAGCACCATATACATTATCCATACTCACCATATTTTGCCTTCAGCATCAGTATCTGAAGACTATGAAATATGTAGTACTCTTCCCACAAGCCTTTCATTTTTCCCAGTTTTGCAAAGAGATGTGTTTATAAAATTATTACCAATTTTGTAGATCAAGAAATTGGGTCCAAAACAAAGAACTTATCCATAGAAGTAACTCATCAACCATGCCCCCTGACTATTTTTCTAATTGTGGAATTCAGGAGATCCTTTCATTTTTCCCAGTTTTGCAAAGAGATGTGTTTATAAAATTATTACCAATTTTGTAGATCAAGAAATTGGGTCCAAAACAAAGAACTTATCCATAGAAGTAACTCATCAACCATGCCCCCTGACTATTTTTCTAATTGTGGAATTCAGGAGATGGCCTGGGGAAACTTCACTGTCACAAAACAAAAATTAAAAAAATTTTTATATACATTGCCACCTTGCCCTCTAGAGAAATTATACTAATTTATATATAACTTTATATATATACTAATTTATACAGAGCAGTAATTGAAATTCATGATCAATCTAATGCTGAGCTCCTTGCAGTTCTCAGAGTGCAGGGACCATGTCTCTTTTTATTATTTGTATTATAGAAACTTTTGAACATATATAGGAATAGAGAGACTAGTTAATAAATTTTGTGATAACTTAAAAAAAATTTTTGAAATAAAGGTGATTTACAGTGTTGTGTTAGTTTCTGCTGTACAGGTAAGTGAATCAGTTCAGTTCAGTTCAGTCTCTCAGTCATGTCCGACTCTTTGCGACCCCATGAATCGCAGCATGCCAGGCCTCCCTGTCCATCACCATCTCCCGGAGTTCACTCAGACTCGCGTCCATCAAGTCCGTGATGCCATCCAGCCATCTCATCCTCGGTCGTCCCCTTCTCCTCCTGCCCCCAATCCCTCCCAGCATCAGAGTCTTTTCCAATCAGTCAACTCTTAGCATGAGGTGGCCAAAGTACTGGAGTTTCAGCTTTAGCATCATTCCTTCCAAAGAAAACCCAGGGTTGATCTCCTTCAGAATGGACTGGTTGGATCTCCTTGCAGTCCAAGGGATTCTCAAGAGTCTTAGAAGTTTTTAATCCCAGGTAGCTGTCAACAGCTTCATTTCGTTTCAGTCACTCAGTCGTGTTTGACTATTTGCGACTCGATGGACTACAACACGCCAGGCCTCCCTGTCTAACACCAACTTCCAGAGCTTACTCAAACTCATATCCATTGAGTCGGTGATGCCATCCAACCGTCTCATCCTCTGTCATCCCCTTGTCCTCCTGGCTTCAATCTCTCCCAGCATCAGGGTCTTTTCTAACGAGTCAGCTCTTCACATCAGGTGGCCAAAGGATTGGCGTTTCAGCTTCAACATCAGTCCTTCCAAAGAATATTCAGGACTGATCTCCTTTAGGATGTACTGGTTGGATCTCCTTGCAATCCAAGGGACTCTCAAGAGTCTTCTCCAACACCACAGTTCAAAAGCATTAATCCTTTGGCACTCAGTTTTGTTTATAGTCCAGCTCTCACATCCATACATGACTACTGGAAAAACCATAGCCTTGACTAGAAGGACCTTTGTTGGCAAAGTAATGTCTCTGCTTTTGAATGTGCTATCTAGGTTGGTCATAACTTTCCTTCCAAGGAGCGAGCATCTTTTAATTTCATGGCTGCAGTCACCATCTGCAGTGATTTTGGAGCCCCCCAAAATAAAGTCTGACACTGTTTCCACTGTTTCCCCATCTATTTGCCATGAAGTGATGGGACCGGATGCCATGATCTTAATTTTCTGAATGTTGAGCTTTAAGCCAACTTTTTCACTCTCCTCTTACACTTTTATCAAGAGGCACTTTAGTTCCTGTTCACTTTCTGCCATAAGGGTGGTGTCATCTGCATATCTGAGGTTATTGATATTTCTCCTGGCAATCTTGATTCTAGCTTGTGCTTCCTCCAGCCCAGGGTTTCTCATGATGTACTCTGCATGTAAGTTAAATAAACAGGGTGACAATATACAGCCTTGACGTACTCCTTTTCCTATTGGGAACCAGTCTGTTGTTCCATGTCCAGTTCTAACTGTTGCTTCCTGACCTGCATACAGATTTCTCAAGAGGCAAGTCATGTGATCTCATATTCCCATTTCTTTCATAATTTTCCACAGTTTATTGGAAAAACATCAGTCAACAGCTTAGATAGGAAATACTTCAATTAAAAAAGAAGAAAGTAAGAGTACATAGTGTTGGGCTTTATGTTTTATTTTTTTTAAGATGAGGTTATTTTCAATCATTTCTCTGTTTTGTGATTGCAGTAAAACTTTAATTAACAAGATCCTAATAAACTGGAAAGTTTCACTAACTAGATTCTTTCCTGGCACTCTATTTTAAGGAGCGTCTCATTATAATAGGGCTTCCCTCATGGGTCAGTTGGTATAGAATCTTCCTGCAATGCAGGAGACCTGGTTCGATTCCTGGGTCAGGAAGATCTTCAGAAGTGAAAGGCTACCCACTCCAGTATTCTGGCCTGGAGAATTCCATGGACTACAGCCCATGGGGTCGTAAAGAGTTGGACATGACTGAGTGATTTTCACTTTCATTATAATATGCTCCTACCAGAGATTTATTCTAAAAATGCAAGTCTCATGGAATGACTCGTAAACAGCCAATGGACCAAAGAAGAAATCAATGGGAAATTAGAAAAAATCTTGAAACAAATGAAAAGGAAAATACAACATAGCAGAACTTATGAAATGCAGTAAATGCAGTATTAAGAGGAAAGTTTTAGCAGTAAATGCCTGCATTAAAAAAAAAAAAAAAACTCAATCAACCTAACTTTACACTTCAAGAAACTAAAAAAAGACAAATTAAGCCTGAAGTTAACAGAAGAAAATAGAAAGATCAGAGCAGAAATAGACAAAATAGAGAAAAGACACATAATAGAAAGATTAAAAAAATTGATAAACTTTTAGCTAGACTAAGAAAGAGGGAAAACTGAAATAAATAAAGTCAGAAATGAAAGAGGAGACGTAACAATTGATGTCACAAGAATAAAAAGAATTGTTCTCAGACTACTGAGAACAGTTAGATATCCATAAATTAGATAACCTAGAAGAAAAAGATATATTTCTAGAAACATACAAACTACCAAGGCTGAATTAGAAAGAAAATGAAAACCTGAATAGATTTTTAACTATTAAGAAGATTGAATCAGTAATTGAAAAACTGCCAACAAAGAAAAGCCAAGGACCAGATGGCTTTACAGGTGTATTCTATGAAATATTTAAAAGAAAATTAATGCCAATTCTTCTGAAACTATTCCAAAAGTATTGAAGAGAAGGAAAAATTTCCAAACTCATTTTATGAGGCCAGCATTACCCTGATACCAAAGCCTGACAAACTAAAGAAAAGAAAGTGACAGGCCAATATCTATGATGAATATAGATGTGAAAATCCTCAACAAAATACTAGCAAACCAGAATCAAGAGCATACTAAGAGGATCACACACCATGACCAAGTGGGATTTATTCTTGAGATACAAGGATGATTCAGCATATAAAATATCAATTCATGTGAGGCATGAAAGATAAAAAATTACATGATCATCTCAATAAATGCAGAAAAAGCATTTCACAAAATTCAACATCCTTTTGTAATAAAGGGCTTCCCTGGTGGCTCAGACAGTAAAGAATCTGCAATGCAAGAGCCCTGGGTTTGATCCGTGGGTCGGGAAGACCCCCTGGAGAAGGGCATGGCAGCCCACTCCAGTATCCTTGCCTGGAGAATCCCATGGACAGAGAAGCCTGCCGGGCTACAGTCCATGGAGTTGCAAAGAGTCAGACATGACTGAGTGACTAACACTTTCACTTTCATAATAAAAACTCTCAACACACCAGGAATAGAAGGAAATTATGTTGGTCAAACTGTACAAAGTTTCAGTTATGCAGGATGAATAAATTCTGAGGATCTATGTACAGCATGCTGCTGCTGCTGCTGCTAAGTCGCTTCAGTCGTGTCCGACTCTGTGCGACCCCATAGATGGCAGCCCACCAGGCTCCCCCGTCCCTGGGATTCTCCAGGCAAGAACACTGGAGTGGGTTGCCATCTCCTTCTCCAATGCAGGAAAGTGAAAAGTGAAAGTGAAGTCGCTCAGTCGAATGTACAGCATGGTGACCATAAATAATACTGTCTTGTATACTTGAAATAGGCTCCCCTGTCCCTGGGATTCTCCAGGCAAGAACACTGGAGTGGGTTGCCATCTCCTTCTCCAATGCAGGAAAGTGAAAAGTGAAAGTGAAGTCGCTCAGTCGAATGTACAGCATGGTGACCATAAATAATACTGTCTTGTATACTTGAAATTTGCTAAAGTAGATCTTAACATTTTCTTGCCACACACACAAAGAAAGGTAAGTTTGTGAGGTGATGGATGTGTTAACTAGCTTGATTGTGGTAGTCATTTCACAGTGGACCCATAAATCAAAATATTGTACAACCTTAAATACATACAATATTATATTGTTGATTATACCTTAATAAAGCTGGAATAAAAAGGAAATCACCTCAATAAAATAAAGACCATATATGAAATGCCCATAGCTAACATCATACTCAGTGGTGCAAAACTGAAGACTTTTCTTTTAAGATCAGGAACATGGCAAGGATGCCAACTCTTGCCGCTTTTATTCAGCATAGTACTGGCAGTCCCAGTCAGAACAACTGGATGGAACAAAAAGGGATCCAAATGGGAAAGGAACCAGTAAAATTTTTTCTGTTTGCAGATAATGTGATCCTCTTTGTAGAAAACCCTAAAGATTCCCCCTACATCCCTACCAAAACTGTTAGAACTAATAAGTGAATTCAATGAATTTACAGAATATAAAATCAACATACACAAACCAATTGCATTTCTATACACCAAGAATAAACTATTCAAAAGGCCATTTAAGGAAGCAATATCATTTACAGTAACATCAAAAATAATAAATTGCTTTGGAATAAACTTAACCAAAGAGATCAAAAATTGGTACATTGACAACTACAAAACACTGGTGAGAGAAATGTGAAGACACAAGTAAATGGGAAGACATCTTGTATTCATAGATTTAAAGATTTAATATTGTTAAAATGTCCATATCACCCAAAGTGGCCTACAGATTCAATGCAATGCCTATCAGCACCCCAGTGGGTGCCAATATCCAGAGAATAGAATGGTGGTTGCCAGGTATTGGGAGGAGGGGGAATGGTTAGGGGCTATTCAATGGGTATAAAATTTCAGTGATGCAAGATGACTAAATCCCAGTGATCTTTTGTACATTGTGCCTATAGTTAACAATTTGGAGGCTTCCCAGGTGGTGCTTCCCTGGTGACTCAGACGGTAAAGTGTCTGCCTGCAATTCGGGAGACCCGAGTTCAACTCCTGGGTTGGGAAGATCCCCTGGAGAAGGAAATGGCAATCCACTCCAGCACTCTTGCCTGGAGAATCCCATGGATGGAGGAGCTTGATAGGCTACAGTCCATGGGGTCCAAAGAGTTGGACACGATTGAACGACTTCACTTTCAGGCACTGCTAGTGTTAAGGAGCCCGCCTGCCAATGCAGGTGACATAAGAGACTTGAGCTCGATCCTTAGGTTGGGAAAATCCCCTTGAGGAGGAAATGGCAGGCAACCCACTCCAGTAGTCTTGGCTGGAGAATCCCACGGACAGAGGAGCCTGGTGGAGTACAGTCCATGGGGTTTCAAACAGTCAGACATGACAAGCAGCTTAGCACACACACATTGTATACTTAAACAATGTTTTTAAAAGGGTAGGTCTCATATTAAACATTCTCATCACAATAATAAATAAAAGATTCAGGGAATGACCAGGATTCTGTCCACCCTCAGTATAATCTTATACCTCTAATATCATTTCCAGAGTCAGGTGCCTGGCATCACATAGACGATTCTACATGTCAGTCTTATCTGAAATAGCGACTCAAAAAAATTACTTGTCAGGAGCAAGCTAAAGGAAGCAAGAAGCAAGACTGCGCCTTCATTTTGGTCCTCTGTTCTTATTTTCACGTCATCCTTATGTACCCAGAACAGTCTCAAATATCAATCCTAAGCAATTGTCCCTGGTTTTCTTCCTGGTAGATGGAGTAAGACATTGTAGTGGAAATAGATCTGTGCCTGAAATTCAAGTCCTGACTCTCCTTCTTGGGAGCTCTGTGGTCATGCAAGAGTCACTAAACCTTTCTGAGCCTTGGTTTAATCAATACTTGTGTAACAAAGGAGTTGGGCTGGAAATAATAACTAATGCCTCTTCCTGTTCTGGGTTTCTGTTATGATGTGAATTTAGATTTCCAAGGTCTTGTCTTATTAATGGAATGTCTCATACCTAAAAGGTGTGAGGGCACGCGAGGTATCTTCACCATCCTGAAAGCCTGACCTTCTTCCATTAGTGATCCATTTCATTGGGCTTAGCATTGTTTCCTCCTGCTAGTATTCCTTTTGAGAAACATATAAAGGCACTTCATTCTAAATCTAGGTCATTTTTCCTGGCTGGGAAAGTCAGGGATTTTGATGTCCAGAGATTTTAAGTGGGAAGATAAGGGTGTATGTAACACAGAGAGACCTTGAAGGGCGTCAGAGACAAATTTCACCTCCTTTACAATTTTTCTGCAGCTTGGCTCTGAGCATTGTTATGACTCAACCTCTCTGTGTTTGGCAAGGCTCAAACAAGAATAATCTCTGTTTGGTACCAAATCAGAACAGGGAGTCCCTAGCTAAATGTCAGATTCAGGTATTTCTGACAGATTCTGAATAGAGCTCTTTATTAAGTCTTTTGATAAAAGGAGCTTGTTCAGAAAAGCCAAAACACCCCTTTGAGTAAACCATGTACATTGTTACAAAACTGTGAACTGGCCTACAGGCCCAATCTTAGACACCCTCTTTTTCATCATTGTCTTCTAATCCTGTTCTCTTCCATGCTGGTCCTCAGTAGTTGCTGGAAATCCCTCATCTCTCTTTGTTTATCTTGCCTATCACCTGTCACCAGCACTCGATCTCTCCCATCCTGGAGAAAAGCAATCTCTTCTGCATGCTCTCAGTATTGAGGTACCACTCGTGATAAAGAGTTTCTGCTTTTAATGGAGAAAGACTCATTAATGTAGTTGTTGCTTTTCTCTCTCTAACAATAACACCTATCATTTACTGAGTCTTGCTATGTCTCAAGCAAGTTTGTGTGCCCAAGGCACTGAGAGACCAAACAAATATAAATATGGAAATGTCAGAGTTTGGAGCACACAGAGGTTTATTGTGCAGGGAAGCAAGAAGAACCAGGGGGAGGGGTTCATGCCCCCCAAAACCTTGAATTCCCAAAGGATTTTGTGCATGCATGCTAAGTCACTTCAGTCGTGTCTGACTCTTTGTGACCTTATGTATAGTAGCCCACCAGGCTCTTCTGTCCACGGGATTTCCCAGGCAAGAACACTGGAGTGGATTGCCATGCCCTCCTCTTGGGGATCTTCCCAACAGAGGGATCAAACCCGAGTCTCCTGTGTCTCCTGCATTGGCAGGCAGATTCTTTACCACCGCACCACCGGGGAGCATTCTTTTCTTGGCCATGCCACACAGCATGCAGGATCTTAGTTCCCCAATCAGGGATTGAACCCAGGCCTGAGCAGTGAAAATGCTGAATTTCAACCACTGGAAGTTCTAACCAGGGAAGTCCCCAAGCAAAACATTTTTAAAAGCAAGATGGGGGATGAGGGTCTCAAAGAATGTGATGATCTCTGGCACAACTCTCTGGCTGATGTTGAGGTTACAGGGCAGTTAACATCCTTAGGCGCCAGCAGGTGGGTGGGGGTGGGGGGGCGCGCTACATCCTCCTGATCATCATGTAGTTAATTTCTTCCATTAGGTGGTGGTTTTAGCATCTGAAAAACTCAGGAAATATGAGTGAGATACTATTATCTGGATACTTTAGAGAGAGGCACTACAACAGAGGATATGGGGGAGAGGACCTGTCCTGAGAAGGTCCCAGAGCGTCCTGCTCAGTTACAGTATCACTCCATTTGGTTCTCAGATCTCTCCACCTATTTTACAAGTTGATGGCAACCCACTCCAGTATTCTTGCCTGGAGAATCCCATGGACAGAGGAGCCTGGTGGGCTACAGTCCATGGGTTCACAAAGAGTCGGACATGACTGAAGTGATTCAGCATGCACGCATCCATACTGAGTCATTCTCCAAGATTTTTCAGCTAGAGCTGTATGGCCCCAGAGCACAGCTTTTGCCTCCAGCACTGCCAGCCTCTTCTGCCTGATAGCCATCTGCATACTCTTGGGATTGCCCAGGCTGCTGTGTGGGAGACAGGGTTCCTCCCCTGATGACAAATGATGGTTTCTTCTCGTGACTTAGAAGACAAAGACCTAGCTCATAGGGGAGATATTCATAAGGTTATCACCCCCAGGAAATTAAAATAGATCCTCTTTCTACTGTCCTTTCTGTACCAAATTATTCTTACAGGAGATGTTGGTAGCAGAATCAAAAGAATCATTTTTGTATGCTGGTTGGGGACTGAGACCTAAAAGTTATTACCTCTTTTCTGTTTCCTAACTTGTGAGTTGCATCTGAATGCATCCACCTAACTAAAATACTTTTTCAAAATCTCATTTTATTTCATTTCTATTTAGACAAAGCACTAAACCATCACCTTCCAACATGGAGATCAATAGATGAATTTGAAATTTCTTTGCAAGGTGTCATTTAAAATAGGAGCTTTGGGAATTGCCTGGTGGTTCAGTGATTAGGACTCAGCGCTTTCACTGCTAGGGCCTGGGTTTGATCCTTGGTCATTGGGGAACGAAGATCCCACAAGGCCCATGGTGCAGGAAAAAAAAAAAAAAGACAAAGGGGAAAAAATGAGCTTTGCCCTAAAAATCTGAAGAGTTGAGTCCCAATTCTGGGTCTGCCACTTATTAGCCTGTGTATATGTGCTAAGTCACTTCAGCCATGTCTGACTCTTTGCCACCCTATGGACCATAGCCCACCAGACTCCTCTGTCCATGGGATTCTCCAGGCAAGAATACTGGAGTGGGTTGATATGCCCTCCTCCAGGGAATCTTCCCAACCCAGGGATTGAACCCACATCTCTTAGTCTCTTTCATTGGCAGGCAGGTTCTTTACTACTAGCGACCCTTGAGAAGCCCTTATTAGCCTGTAATGTATTGTGGTCCATGCGTGGGTTGGAAAAGAATTTCCAGAGATGTGGGAGAATGAGAGGAGAGTAAAGTTTATTAGAGGGGGAGATGCTGTTAGAACAGGGAGCTGGCTCAAGGAAGAGCCAAACCCTTTAAGCAGGCTAGCATTCAATCTTTATAGCCTTAAGATAGAGAAAATTCCTACTGGAATGCTGGTATTAGGTGATTGGTTAGGATGCTATAGTGTGGGCATTTTACCTAATATGGGGTCAGGGGAACTGGCCAGTTTAGATTCGGGGGCTCATGACAACAGTTGCTATGGGGCTTGGTCAGTTCCAAAGATTTTTATCCTGTGACCATGGTACAGGGTTCCTCATAATGTTAGGCAAATACACTTAAGTTTGTTAAATCTGTTTCCTTATCTGTAAAATACAAACAATTATATTTTCCTTGCTTAATTCACAGAGGTGACATGGTAGGGATACCACTATTAGGAAGTGCTTTGTTAATCTACAAGCAGAAGCCACTAGGCAAGATGAATTGGAATGCTCAAAAGGTCATGAGTGGGAAGGAGACCTTCAGCAGGGCTTGAAGAATGGGGTTCATCAAGGATTCAGTCATGGAGAAAAATTATGTATCTTTCAATTGGTTTCACTTTATCTTAGCTTGAGGGGTGTGACTCCAAATAGTCTCCAGCTGGATGCCTGATATTCTTCACCCCTCTGACTTCCAAGAAACAAGTCTTGGTTCTCATCTAAACTGAGTGCCCCTCTTCTAGAGGGAGGGTGGCATGAGGACTAAGCGACTGCTTGACACCAGTGAAACCA
Organism: Cephalophus harveyi; assembly: GCA_006410635.1. NCBI lineage: Eukaryota > Metazoa > Chordata > Mammalia > Artiodactyla > Bovidae > Cephalophus > Cephalophus harveyi. The sequence goes on along the minus strand of SJYT01047339.1, from coordinate 24,983 downwards.
GGCATCTGGATAATACTGGCTGGACGAGCAGACTAAAAAGTACAGAATTGATTGCATCCCACCTTGGTTACAGGTCTTCCCAGGTGGCGCTGGCAGTAAGGACCCTACCTACCTAATGCAGGAGAGGTAAGAGATGTGGGTTCGATCCCTGGGTTGGGAAGATCCCTTGGAGGAGGGCATGGCAACCCACTCCAGTATTCTTCCCTGGAGAATCCCATGGGCAGAGGAGTCTGGTGGGCTACGGTCCATAGGGTCGCAAAGGGTCAGACAGGGCTGAAGCGACTTAGTACCCACCTACCCTCACACCTTGGTAGAAGCACAGAGATTTGGCAATGGAGTGAGAGACGGGAGAAAAGGTGGAACTCAGATCCTGTATGAAGTTATGGCGCCTCAACTCCCGAAAGTTAATCCCAAGTTAGAACAGAAATTGCCTTCTGGGTAGTCCAGACAGCGCTGACATAGCGAGCAGCTCACTCAGTACCATGTGATGGTGACTGTCTATTCTCCTTAGCTATGGGTTTTCCACAGATACGTGTTAAAGGGTGCAATTTATCAGTGCCCAGAAAGAAGACTGAAGGTAGGGACGTGTTCATTAATGGCAGGCCTGGCACCCTAGTGCTGAGCGCCTTCTCCCCCATCTCGCTCATTTCACCTCCAAGCCCCATCTCCAGACCAGCATAATCAGGTTTGGGAGACTGAAAGGGCTTCAGTTCCGCCTGGCTGCAGGAACCATAAATTTCAGACTAGGTCGGAATTGGAATAATCGCAGTCAAAATACACCCAGATGCTCTTACACACCCAGGCGCGCGCGCTTCCCCAGGCCATGGGGCGCACGTGAGCCCACGCCCCGCGCGCCCAGCCCTGCCCCTCGCCGGAGCATCCTCCGCAGCTGCCACAGAAGCCGCCGCCTCCTCTTTCTCCTCCTCCTCGTCCACCTCCTCCTCTTCCTCCTTCTACGGCCACCGCCGCGGCTGCTGTGACTCCCATCCCCTCTTGTCCTCATTCCTCTCCCAGTACTTGCTCCTCCTCCCATCTCCGGCGCCTGCTGCCCGGCGCCAAAGGCAGAACCCTCGGCAACGGCTCCCCTCCGCTCGGGCCACGAAGAGGCTGGAACAGGTCTGTGTCGGGGGCGCTTTGTTGCAGGCTGTTGGAGCGCCAGTGGCTCCAAGAGCCGTTGGGGCGGGTGAGGGGCACGGCGCAGACGGGAGGGTAGATTATTTCTCAGGTTTTGGTCTTTCTCTATGAATAGATGGGATGCGATGCGGTGAGAGGGCAGTCCGGTCCCTTTGCCAGTTCGCCGTCCCTGTCGCTTCATGGAGAGAGAGCTCGGTAGCTGCCCGGACTCGTGACCCTGCCCACCTCTAAAGCTCTCTTTCTTCGGGCCCCCAATCCCCACATCCACTTCCCAGAGCTGAGCTTTCTCTTGTTGGGGGCGCTCATGGGTGGGGGCGGGGAGAGATGGATGGAGTCGATCCAGCGGGACGCCTGGGTGCATGAGGCTTTGTTGCCTACAACAAAACCAGTCCCCACCAGCTTCCAGTTCCAGGCTAGGCTACAGTCTGCCGGTAGAGTGGGGTGTGGATGGGGCAGTCTGGGGAAGTGAGGGAATGTGAGGGGCACTCCCTGTGTGTGACTGGCACACAGGAATGCAAATTTGGGAGGGAGATGGTGCAGGTTTTGTGTGGGGTTTTTGAGTGTGAATTGGAGTGGTGTGTGTGTGTGTGTCTGCACCATGGGGCTAGGCTACTCTTGGCGTTACATGTCCTTGGGTATCATCCCATGCCAAGCCAGACTGCAGCAACACACAGGCAGATCAGGTCCAACCTGTTCTGCCCACATCAGAAGGGTAATGATGGTTTCAAAGTCATGGAAATCCCCCAGCTGGGGCTGTTGCTTAGGACATTCTGGATGTAGAATCTCTAGCCAGGTTGGCCAAGTCCTACTGGACATCATTATTGTTCCCCCAAAGATGCCCAACTTTCTTAGCAGGCTTCTCTTCTCAGCCAATGAGGATACAAAGCTCTTACAGTGATCCCTGCAGTAACTCACCCCACTTCCTCACCCCACCCCTTTAATTAGTGAATCCTCATGTCTTTACTGCAGTGATGTTGGCGGTGGGTTAGGAGGTAGCTGTATTATGTTTGGAGAAAACGGACATGCTAAAAGCATTATGTATTAGTTGTGAATTTGGTTTAGAGGGTTTTTTGTTGGTTGATCCATAAGGTGTGAATTGGCATGGCATTTTTTTTTTTTTTACCAAAGAGAGAAGAAATCAGCAAAAATGAACAAAACTAGTAAGCCTTCTCTTGACATTTTATGATTTTAATAAAGTGTTGTTTTTCAGGGTCGAAAAATGTACAATTAAGAACAGTGATCATTTAGTCAAACAATCGACATTTATTAAACACCTGCTATGCGCCAGAGGTGTTAGCTATTGAAAGTATAGAAATGAATAAATGAATGAAACATCATCTCAGCTCTCAGGGAGTGCACAGTCTGGTAGGTGAGAGAGAAAGTGTAAACACATAATTACAGTAGAGTTTGACAAGGCCTGGGCAGGGTACTGTAAGACCATGGAAGAGGGAAGCCTGCCTGGAGGAGTGGGGAGAAGATCAAGAAAGGTTTCATAGGGGAAGTGACATTTGAATGAGTCTTGAAGAATTAATTCACCAGGTGGTTAAATTGAAGTGACAGCATATATAAAGATAGAGGAATCCTTGGACGGGTCAGTGTTACTTTCTCAACAAAGTTAGGACGAATCTCCTTGGACTGGGATGGTGATTAATGGTGAACTCAAAAGGAGCCAGTATTGCAGACTGATATAGACCAGAATACATCCCCGTCTTAAGAAATGTCTAGCTCATTTATTAATATTAGTGTGTTTTGCTTTAAGCAAATCTGATATGTGTAATTATGGATTAATAAGACAAACCAGCTAGATGGGGACAGTATTCACATTGCAGAATTTGTTGTTTTACAAAAGGATTCATAATCAGATCATCTTAAATAACAGTGCCCCTGTGACCTTTACAGTGAATATTTTTACCAAAAATCGATTTATACAGAATTGTTCCCATAACCAATGGATGGATACAGAAAGGTATATTTGTATTACATTTACTTTTTGCATACAAATTTACCAATTTCAGTGGAAGTCTTTTCCCTCATGGTGTGGATGTTTAATAAACACTAAAAGAAAACGTGAAGATGGCAGTAATAAATATGAAATCCTTTGTGATCTTCTATCATTTGAATTGTATATGCGTGCATGCTAAGTCACTTCAGTTTTGTCTGATTCTCTGAGATCCTATGGACCATAGCCCACCAGGCTCCTCTGTCCATGGGATTCTCCAGCCAACAATATTAGAGTGAGTTACCATGCCCTCCTCCAGGGGATCTTTCTGACCCGTGTCAACCGTGTCAAACCCGCGTCTCTTATGTCTCCTGTATTGGCAAGTGGATTCTTTACCACTAGTGCCCCTGTGACCTTTACAGTGAATATTTTTACCAAAAATCGATTTATACAGAATTGTTCCCATAACCAATGGATGGATACAGAAAGGTATATTTGTATTACATTTACTTTTTGCATACAAATTTACCAATTTCAGTGGAAGTCTTTTCCCTCATGGTGTGGATGTTTAATAAACACTAAAAGAAAACGTGAAGATGGCAGTAATAAATATGAAATCCTTTGTGATCTTCTATCATTTGAATTGTATATGCGTGCATGCTAAGTCACTTCAGTTTTGTCTGATTCTCTGAGATCCTATGGACCATAGCCCACCAGGCTCCTCTGTCCATGGGATTCTCCAGCCAACAATATTAGAGTGAGTTACCATGCCCTCCTCCAGGGGATCTTTCTGACCCGTGTCAACCGTGTCAAACCCGCGTCTCTTATGTCTCCTGTATTGGCAAGTGGATTCTTTACCACTAGCGCCACCTGGGAAGCCCCGAATTGTATATAAAATACAAATTAATCAGGACAGAGTCTTCAGGGAATTTTACATTTTAGGTACTTTTAGTAGTGTCACTGGTAATTAATAATAGCACGATATTTCTGAGCTGTATGTCAGCTCTGAAATGGATATATGATGACCACTCTAATACTCATGCAATGAAGTCACAGCAGGGGCAGATTCTGAGTCTTCTGTTTTGTTGTGTGGGCACTGATTGCATGGACTGATGAATGGCACTAGGAATGAACCTAGGAGATGGATGATTTCTCCTGTAGGTGCCTGGTGAGCACAAAATTCTGCTAGTTAAGAGTGTGCACCCAGAACATTTGGACCAGCATCCCAGGCATTTACTCCCTTCAATGAAGACCCCAAATAGCTCTGGCTTCTATTTGAAAGGTGTGCCAGCAGAAGTAGGCAAGCTTGGATCGGCTTCCTCTCATCTGGCCAGTGCCCTGCTGCAGAGGAAATGATGCGCTGAGGTCCTTTGGGTGCATCAAGGTCCTTTGGTCACTGGCTGTCAGTATCATAAGGTATGGGGCGTTATCTCTAAGAAACATCCTCTACAGCTTGGGCTAGAACGGAATTGATCTGTTACTATGGTGATACTCAGATTAGTCTAATGGCTAGGACAGTGCTTCCTAATGCGGGTTCCAAAAAGTCTGAGGTCCTTTGGGTGCATCAAGGTCCTTTGGTCACTGGCTGTCAGTATCATAAGGTATGGGGCGTTATCTCTAAGAAACATCCTCTACAGCTTGGGCTAGAACGGAATTGATCTGTTACTATGGTGATACTCAGATTAGTCTAATGGCTAGGACAGTGCTTCCTAATGCGGGTTCCAAAAAGACTAGTTCCATAGGATGGCAGTAGGTGTTACACACACACTCACACCCACCCATCCCCCGCCACACCCCCCCCCACACACACACCCACTGAGTTCTGTGGTTAAATTTGAGAAAGTCTTGCTTAAACAGAAACAGTTTTGTTTATTGCAGGGCTTCTAAAAGCCGTCACTAGGCCAGTGTATATATCTTTGCCCACAGAACCTGGTGTTCCAGCAAGCATTTGGCTGAGCTGGTGTGGGGAAGAACATTCTTTGGGCAATGCCAGGCAAGAGCATTTTTGCACTGAGTTTGGAGGCTGTCATTGTCTTGCTGAGTAAACTTGGATGACTTGCTTCAGCCCTCTAGGCTTTCCTTCCCCCATGTGTAAAATGAAGTTGATAATGATCATTGCTCTCACTGACTGTGATGGTGTGATGACAACTAAGATAATATCTCTGCAAGTATTTTGAGCTCCTTAGAAGAAAGGCTCTATATAAACTCAAGGTTATTATGAAAGGGAAGTGAAGAATTAAGGTAATTATCTCGATAGTTCGGGCCCTAGTCCTGTTTTTCTGCTGCCTTATTGGGCAGTCTGTCTCAGTTCTCTGCTCTGCTTTGACTGCAGAAAACCTATATCCTCATCCAACCGTGGGTGACTCAGTTCTCTGGGGTTACTTCCTTTCACATCCTGACACTTTCAGCATGGCCTTTAATTTCCTGGTCCAGAGGTATCATCAGTGCAGCCTCAAGGAAATCCCATCAATCTGAACACACCCTGCTGACCAGAGAGCCCTAGAGGTGGGAATTAAATGTAGTTGGAAAATTGCTTTTATCCTTCAGACTCAGCCTCCTGCAGAAGCAGTTCTAAAGGACCATCTTGGAAGCTGACTGCTATGGGCTCCTCTCCAGTGGCCCCAGTGCCCCATCTGGACCAGCGTCCTATTCGCAGGAGAGGTTTCTTGAATAGTTTCCAGGGTCCCTTTTGCCAGTAGGAAGTCATAGCCATCTTTAAGGAAATTTAAAAAAAAAAAAAAAAAAAAAAAAAACCACTCTCATGACCATTGACCCTTCCTGATTCCCTTGACTCTTTGTTAATTCCTTCCTTTCCTTACAAGCTGCCTTGAAAGGATAGAGTTCTTGAGGATTAACCACTAAATAATCATTGCAGACTGGGTTTGAGGTAGCGACTGAGGTGAGGGCATTAGAGTTAGCAGTCTATGGTGCTCTATACGTGGACCAGCAATTTCCCACATGCAAGCAGCAAGCTTCCATCGCAGTAGGAAGGATTTAGGTTTAACCACAAGAGGAAACTGTGTGACTTTAAGATGTGATGCTGGAAAGTGAGAGTGAAGTCATTCTCTGTCCTGGAGAGCTTAGTGGAAATACCTATCCGGGAGGGGAGAGTCATAGCACGGTAGAGCTGCAAGTGCCTCGTGAAGTTCATATGATTCAAACGTTCTCTTTGGATGAGGCAAATGAGGCCCAGAAAAGTGCAGTAAGCCACCTAAGGTCACACAGCTACCATACGTCAGAATGGAAGTCCTCCTAAAAGCGAAAACTCAGATCTGCCGCCTCCTTATGCTCTTTACACAGCTTTATACCCAGCTGTGTTCTTGCATGGCGCCTCCTTGGTGACTAGACAGTAAAGAATCTACTTGCAATGCAGCAAACCTGGGTTCAATACCTGGGTTGGGAAGATCCCCTGGAGAAGAGACTGGCTACCCACTCCAGTATTCTTGCCTGGAGAATTCCATGTACAAAGGAGCCTGCCTGGCTATAGTCTTGTATATTTCAGGGGAGTGTGGATTGGCTCATTCAGTGGGACTTGGAGGTCGTGTCCAAGGCTGAGTTGTGTGGGCTGTAGCAGAGGAACAGGTTTCTCTCGGAGGCCTCAAAGGCCTGCTTCCTTGTATCTCCGGATCTCCATTCCTTCTGAGCGTATGGTTGTCTGATTCACCAAGCCATGCAGCTAGCTGGAAACCTAAGCTCTGGGTGTTCTGCCAAGATAGCCAGTGGGTGATTAAATCATCCCAGTCCCTCTACCGTGGTCATTATTAACATTGCATGGACCAAGGACCTCCTTGAAAGTCTGATGAAAACTACTGATGCACTCCCCAGAGAAGGGCCCACATCCGCTACCACAGGCATGTAATGTCAGGGTCATCTAGGTTTGTAGCTCCTGGTCTGCTGGCTGTTGGTGTTGGTACACAGCCTAGGATCACTTGTAGAGCTCACTACATTCTGAAGACTCCCAGAGCTGGAACTGTCAGTCTTATCTAAGAGGAAATTGGAAGTACTGGGATGAGCCTTGTGCCAAGTAGACTGGGGTGGTGTAGAGGTTAGAGTGAAATTTCTTTAGGATGGAAGAATGGGATTGAATCCTAGAGTTGAAGGAAAAACAAAAAAGGAACTGAAGTGAGCTAACCATTTCCCTTTCTCCCAACATTATGAAAGAGATAAGGAGAAAAGGAGGCATGGCAGAAAGAAAGGTGGGAGACTTGGAAGGATGGGAGAGGGAGATTGTTCTAGAAAGGGTGTCCATAATGTCACCACTACATGAAACAAGCTCTTCTGAAGAAATGCCACAACCTTTCTACCTCTTTCCAGACTTTCTCATCCTAGTTCAACTTCTAAACAGCCAAAGCTCATGTCTTTGGGAATTAGAAATTGTCTTAGATCCTGGAACACCATGTCCTTGAAGGGGACATTTTTAGAGGTTTGGAGTGGGAGCTGGACATTGTGGGGGAGTGGTACAGCTTGCCTCACTTCTTGTTTAAAAAAAGCATTTTTATGATCAAAATAATACATGCTTATGGCTTGTAAAAATAGGAATATGAAGTAGAATGTTCCTGGCCTCTCCACCACTGATTACCCACTATGCTCACAGTTTGGTATGTATAGCTGTGTGTGTGTTTCTATGAATATTCATATATGTATTCATGTGCCTAAATTAGTCATAAAAGATGTGACCAAGACACCATACACTGCTCTATAGTGTGCACTTCATGGGACACTGTGTCTGGAGGTCTTTGCCTGCCAGCATACATCTAGCTAGTTCATTCTTTTTAACAATTGCATAGTATTCTGTCATCCAGCTGTGACCTAATTTTTTAAATCCAAGCTTTATTGGTGAAGTTTTACACTGTTTCAAATTTTACAAATTATTAAATACTGGTGCAGCCTACTTCCTTCTGCACATGTCTCTCCATACTGTGGCCAGCATTTCTGCAGTGTAAATTCACAGTGGACTTCCCAGGTGGCTCAGTGATAAAGAATCTGCCCACCAATGCAGGAGACTTAGGAGACACAGGTTCAATCCCTGGGTTGGGAAGATTCCACCGAAGGAGGAAATGGCAGCCCATTCCAGTATTCTTGCCTGGAAAGTTCCATGGACAGAGGAGCCCAGCAGGATACAGTGTGTTGGATCACAAAAAAGTGGAACTTGACTGAGCATCTGAACACGCACACAGATTCACAGTAGTGACCTTATTGGGTCAGAGTTTAGTTTTCACATCTCTCTTTTCTTTTTTAGAGAGCCTGCTCATTTGCCCTCCAGGAAGTAGATGGTGACTTACCTTCTCCCCCCAAAATGGCCAGTTCTCCATGCTATTCCTCACCCATTTCAGTTAGGTTGGTTGATCCTTTCAATCTCTGACAATGTGATTGCTGAAAAAAAGTCTCCTTTTCCTTTGCATATTTTTTTTGAGTGCTAGCGAGGCTGAAGTATGTGTATGGCACATCTGCATTTCTTCTTCTGCGTTGCCATTTCATATCCTTTGCTATTTTCCTACTGGGTTGTTCTTGCTCATTGTGATAACCAGAATCTCTCCACATATTTTGAGTAGTAATAATTTAACTGTGATCTATATTGCAAATAGAGTAATTAGTCTATTATTTATCTTTTGAATTTGATTTTAGTGTCTTTCATCGCACAGAAATGTTTACGATTTCAAAAAATAATCATCGCCACTCTGTTCCTTTATGAGCACTTTAACAATGCCACCACGAACGTCTGTGGACTCTATTACATGCGTTTGGCTCACTATTTCCTTAAGAAAAATTCCTGGGGGGATTGGGTTTGTTCAGTTTTATATATATATATATATATATTGCTAAAGTGCCTTCTAAAGTGATTTTTTAAAACCAATTTGCACTCCAACTGCAGTATATCAAAGTATACTTTATTCCTCCTCTGGAGATCTTCTGCTAATTCAGATTTTGCATCTTAAATCAAGTGCTAGGCAAGAACTCGTATTTGGCATCACAAAGGCTGGGGCAGAAATCCCTAACTGCACGTGAAACACATGTAATACACATTTCACCTTCAATTATTTAAGCAAACATGTTTTTTAATTCATCTCCAACTAGAACTGTGTCAAAAGCATTTTCCAACATCAAGTCCCTCTAAATTCACTGTGAAATGAATGGCTATTTAGGGTCATTTCTGCTGGTGGCCGCTGCAGCAGCAGACAATGACAAATGAACTTTAGAGATGTATGTTGTAAGATACTTGGAACAAAGCTACTGCTCCATCGTCACTGAACTCAGAGGGCAGCTAGATTGGTTCCAGAATTTTCCAGAGGCTGAGGGCTGAGTAGGAATCGGCTTCTCTCCGACATGCCTTCCTGCAAAGAGGACAAGTTTGAGGCCCTCCCATGAGGAGTTATTCTAATAGAAATAAACAGTGATGTCACCCTCTGCAAAGGGAATAGTGACAAAGAGGTACAGGTGTAGCTTTTCTTGTCACTCTGCCTGGGCTTGCTTCATCTTCTTGCATCTCTTTGCTGCCAACATCCAGGTATGGTCAAGGAATTTCGGTGTTTGCTTTAGGCCACACGTAGGATTGGGGAAGGTGAATATCAGAGCAGTCATTTCTGTGGCTTAAGAACTGTCTTTTGTCTGAAGAGTGAGAGCAGCAGTAGCAACCTTTAAATCCTTTGGGGGTGATTGAGCATGCTGTGGGGTATGAAAGAGCAGTGATAGTTGGTACCCATTTTACAGATGGAGAAGACACATCTGGAAAGGAGAAATGCTCTGAGAGTTGGACGTGCTGGAAAAGTCTCCTGACATACCTCCAGCACATGCTAGTTAAAAATCTGGCCACTTTTCTCCTCTAGGGATGGATATGTGTGTGCTGAGTAAGTTGCTTCAGTCGTGTCCAACTCTGCAACCCCATGGACTGTAGCCCACCGGGCTCCTCTGTCCATGGGATTCTCCAGGCAAGAATACCGGAGTGGGTTGCCATGCCCTCCTCCAAGGGATCTTCCTGACCCAGGGATTGAACCCGGGTCTCCCGCATTGTAGGCAGACGCTTTTACCTTCTGAGCCACCAGGGAAGTCTGCATTTGAACTATAGCCAGTTATTATTTGTGGTTTCCCATTTCCTTCAAAACCTTGGTATTTGGAAAATGACTTTAGATCCTATCTAATATATGTGGGTTTTTTCTTTTAAAGGCTTGGATCTGAGGGCCAGTTATTATTGCTCTTTGCTGCTTTGAAAAAATAAAATGGCTTTGGCTGTTAATTAATGTACTGGAGCTTCCCTGGTGGCTCAACTGGTAAAGAACCCACCAGTCAATGTAGGAGACACAAGAGATGCAGGTTCGATCCCTGGGTCAGGAAGATCCCCTGGAGTAGGAAATGGCAACCCACTCCATTATTCTTGCCTGCAAAATCCCATGGACAGAGGAGCCTGGCAGACTACAGTCCATGGGGTCACAAAAGAGTTGGACATGACTGAACACACACACACACACTCACACACACACACACACACGCTCATCTTAAAGCTGGGGTGTCCCTTCTTTGATGCTGAATTATTTGTCTGTTTGTTTATTTATTTTGGCTGTGCTACATGGCTTACACAATCTTAGCTCCCTGACTAGGGATTGAACCAAGGGCCACAACAGTGAAAGCACCTAGTCCTAACCACTGGACCACCAAGGAACTCTCCAATGCTGAATAATTTATAACTGAAACATCATAGCCACAAATATGGTCTGACTTCCCTGGTGGCTCAGAGGTTAAAGCGTCTGCCTCCAATGTGGGAGACCCGGGTTCAATCCCTGGGTCGGGAAGATCCCCTGGAGAAGGAAATGGCAATCCACTCCAGTATTCTTGCCTGGAGAATCCCATGGATGGAGAAGCCTAGTAGGTTACAGTCCACGGGGTCGCAAAGAGTCGGACACGACTGAGCGACTTCACCTTCACCTTCACACATAAATCATGTGATGAATTTCTCCTTATGGGTGGTCATAATGGAAAGGGCTATATTTTCCTTTCTTTTAAAAACTCTGCTTGATGCTTTTCATAGAACTGGCGATTGTCATGTTTTGTTTTCTAAGGAATATTCCCCAAAGGTAGCATTGCTGTTTAACTTATTAGAACCAGGAGGGGATAGCTATTGTTCCCATATTTAAACTTGAAAGGACAATCTTATTAAGAAGCAAAGTCAGTCAGTTAGTGGAGCTTACAGGAAATTGGGAGACAGAGACCTGAATCCCAGTTCTGGTTTTGTTCTAATTAGCTGTGTGACCTTGAACAAGTGCTTCAATGTCTCTGAGCCTCAGATTCCTCACTCTTTGTTAGGAATAGATTATATTGTAGTGCCTTTCATCTAAACAAAGCATACTTGTCTCCAAAGTCAAAACTTGCTTAGTAACAAAATCGTGTGAAAGTGAAAATGAAGTTGCTCAGTTGTCTGACTCTTTGCGACCCCATGGCCTGTAGCCTACCAGGCTTCTCAGTCCATGGGATTTTCCAGGCAAAAATACTGGAGTGGGTTACCATTTGCTTCTCCAGGAGATCTTCCTGACCCAGGAGTTGAACCCAGGTTTCCCACGTTGTAGACAGATGCTTTACCGTCTGAGCCATCAGGGAAGTCCAAAATCATTTGGAGGCACATTAAAAAAATATGTTGGAGTCCCCACCTCAACTAGTTGAATCGGAAACTCCAAGAGTGGACCCAGCTAAACTATTTGTTAACCAGCTCCTTCGACGATTCAGAGATGGCTGTAACCCCTTCCTGTGGTAACTTTCTAGAGGCAAGAACTGAGTTTTCCAGCCTGAGGGAATGAAATCCATTTTCCAAAGTGGGAAAGTCCAGGTGTCTCTGTGTCTCTGGTTTAGAAACCTGTGATATGAGACCTCATTTGGGGAGGCTGGTTTGCGACCTTGTTCCCTGAGGCTAGTTTCTGCAGAAGTGAGTGGAGAGCAGACTGTTCTTTTTAATAAGAGCAAGTCTGAATGAACAAACTGACCATGTATTCAATAATGAGCATATTTCAGGCCCTTTGGCTCAAAATCTTCGGTCGAGGCATTTCTGAGAAAGGCCAAAGTGGTTTCCAGAATTCAGACCTTTCTGCCCAAGCTCTCCTGTGAATCCCTTTTGAAGCTTCCTTCTATCCTTTCTTTGACTTTGTAAACTTTTCTTTCTTTTTCCTTCATTCAGCTCACGGTGTGGCTGTGGGTTCTCTTGTTTCATGGTATTTCAGCCTCTGAGCTTTTTAGGCCCTCATCTCCCACCACCCCATCTTTAAACACCTCTTTAAACACCTTCTCCCCACCCATCACCCCTCACTTCATCACATTACTGATTTCATTTCCTTCAACCGTAGGCCCTCTCTCAATATTGTCCTGTTCTCTAAGTGCTGAAAGGAAAGGGGTCAGTATCAAGATACACACCTTTGGGGATTTCCCAGACAGTCCAACAGTTAGAACTCAGCACTCTCACTGCCAGACTGGGTTCAATCCCTGGTCGTGGGCCTAAGATTCCACCAACTGCATGGTGGGACCAAAAAATAAAAATGTACACACCCCTTTGCTCCATTTCTTTCCTCGGGTTTCAGTCTTCAGCCCATCACTTCATAACAGGGGAGATTGGAGCTAGAGAAATGCTGCTTCAAGACAAAGTTTCAGAGACAGCAAGTCTTCCTGTTTATAGCCATCATTTACTAAGCTGAGTGCCAGGTACTGTGCCTCTGTCCTGGCATGCATTATCTCACTGAATCTCTTCCACAGCTTCATGAGATGGGTACTCTTAGTATTCCCGTATCCCAGAGGAGGAAACAGGCTCAGAGCCACTAAGGGGCTTGTGCAAGTTCCGTCAGCTGGTGAGTAGCAAGGTGGATCTATCTGTTTGGTCCTAGGGCCTGCATGATTACACAGAGTATCCTGCTATTAAGGATTCCCCATGGTGTATATCAGGCTTCCATGATGCCTCAAACGGTAACAAGTCCGCCTGTAATGCAGGAGACACAGGAGATGCGGGTTCAATCCCTGGGTCTGGAAGATCCCCTGGAAGATGAAATTGCAACCCACTCCAGTATTCTTGCCTGGGAAATCTCATGGACAGAGGATCCTGGCGGGCTACAGTCCATGGGGTAACAAAGAGTTGGATACAACTTAACATGCACGCGTGCATACAGTATCTATCTCTTACCTTGTGGTGTGTATCAGGCTGGGTTGTACTGGAGGCCAATCTATGCAGCAACAGATTTTCTTGGGTGTGAAGAGTCTAAGCCCTGAAGAGCCTCAGTAACTTTAAACACCAAGAAAGAAGGGGGAGTTGGTTTTAATGGGAGAATAATGTTGCCAGGGTTATTAAGTATCATTGTAGGGGTGGGCCTGGGAACCTGGTTTTTGTCCTTGAGAACTGAAAACTGAGTAAAACTGCAACTATTGGCATTGAGAAGTACATTCCTGAGACCCCTGTGACTATTACTAGTTTCATAGACCCTGGGGATGTGAAACATATTTGGTATTTTCTTCCTCCCACTCCCTTCCGGAAGCCAGTGCCAAGAGCAGAGGTAGGGAATGACTTCCTGGATGCTCTCAGCTAAAAGGGGACTGGAAAAGGGGAGAGAGCCAGGAAAGGGGCCCAGAATAGGCTAAACAACATTCTTGTTGGCTTGGATTCTTGGGTTTCCAGCTCACCCAAGTCCTTCTTGTCTGATTCTCATTATCAAACTTGTAACACGAGGCAAGGAATATTTGGCATCCACCAATACAGACTCATTGAATTCGTGTTGATGTAACTCAAACTCATGAGTACAACAAATCCATGCCCAGAGATTTCCAGAATATTCCCATGGGAGCAAGTCTGTCTTGGAGCCATAACCTAAGACCCCATTTGAAGGAGCCCAAGTTTTCATTTGGACTGGAGTGCATGGATCGATTTAAGATTGCTACAGAAAAACAATTATTTTTTCTTTTTCTTAGCTCCTTCCTGGAAAGATCTTACATTGGCTATAATTTCTCTAAAATCTCTTTTGAGTTGGAGATGCCAGACGAAGACTCCCACCTCTTTTCTGCAGGGTTTGTCCTTTTTATTGTCATTCAGTCATGGGAGTCAGTGGGCCTAAGGGTCTCAAGGCCTCAGTCACTTACTCCATGTCTAATGCCTGACAAGTCACTGGGTCTCCCTAGGTCTCAGTTCTCCCATCTGTAATGATCCCGACTCTCCAGTTTCCGTGGGGATATTAAAGCAAGCAGATCATTGAAAACAAATGGTCCAAGATAGATGATTGTAGTTGTTTTCAGGTTTTCCCTGGTTAAAGAGCTGTTTTGGGAAAAAAAAGAGAGAGAGAGAGAAGTAGTAGAAGGTTCAAGGGCTGAGAGTTGGAATCATTTGCTTAAGTTCAAATTCCTGTTCTGTCTCCTACTAACTATGCGATCTTGGAAAGTTTCTTAACCATCTAATTGCCTTAACTCTGTACAATGGAAAGAGTAATCATTACACCTATGTTGTAGAGCAATAGTAAGGAATCAAAGAGATAATACATAGCAAGGGTCTGCCCCATAGTCAGTGCTCAGTAAAGATCAGCTATTTCTTTTATGCTGATGAGTGCCTGAATCCTAGTCCAGCAACTTTGGGTAAGTCGCTTAGCCTCCTTAAACTTTAGTTCCTTCACCTGTATAATGGGAACAATCACAGTAGTCACCTCATAGGGTTTTTTGGGGAATGAACAAGCTCATTCTTGCAAGGTTCTCAGCACACTGCTGGGCCCATAGAAGTGCTCAAGAAAGTATTGTCAGTTGCCAACTTAGTGGCCCTGTAGGCTCTTTGGCCCCTGGCTTCTCCATGTCTGGGCTACCTCTGAACCTAACTCCCACCCCAGCAGAGGTTTTGGATGCCTGTTTTTGAGGGTGAGCGGAGGAGACAGCCTTTCTGCCTGGAGACCTCCTGAGAGCTTCCTGCAAAAACCCTGCACCTGGGCTGGGTCACCTGGGCTGCTTCTGGCCAGCAGCTGATTGATTCCTAGGACCCCAGATGATTCACAAAGTGACAAAAATGAGGACAAGGCAGACCTTGCTTATCAGCTCCCATAGGAACCTGGCCCCAGGCAGCACCAAGTTTTGTTAGCTGCCCCTCCCTTTCCTCCCGTGGCAGCCCCACCAGGCACGTATTCCCTTCTGGCCTTCCTCCAAGACAATAGGCCAGAGGGCCCTGAGTCTCCTCCCACGTCAAGGAAGGCAAGCAGATGCTGCCATAGCGACAGTTCCTGCCTGACCAATAGAGCTGGGAATTGAGCCCTGGCGACAGGGCCTGCCTTGAGGGGGGGCTACCTCCCAGGGCATCACCTACCTCAGCCTGGTGACCAAGCAACCTGCCCTGCCCACCACTGGCTGGGCACCAGCCTTGAAGCCTTTCTTGATACATTTATCTGCACCTCTGGGGCCCCACAGTGACTGCCCATTTCAGGCATATGCTGTCCTCATTGGATTCCTCAGTGACCTTTGCCTTAGTTCAGCCCTTATTATTTCTTTCCTGAACTGATCAATATTATTGTTGCTGCTGTTGAAAC
This sequence comes from Cephalophus harveyi, assembly GCA_006410635.1. Taxonomy (NCBI): domain Eukaryota; kingdom Metazoa; phylum Chordata; class Mammalia; order Artiodactyla; family Bovidae; genus Cephalophus; species Cephalophus harveyi. The sequence continues at coordinate 9,398 of SJYT01047339.1, read as the reverse complement.
TGTTAATAACAGTAGGAATAGCTAACATTATTGAGTGCTTCCTGTGTGAGGCACTATGCTAAGTACTTCATATGTATCTTCGTATTCCATCCTCCTAATAACCATTTCAGGTAGGAGGCAGTATTATTACTCCTAGAGATGTTGGTCAGCTTGGAGCGTTAAGGGTCCAGATGGGATCTTGGGCACCCATAAAATATTCAGAAGGGGTTACATGACCCAAGGGGACTTTTTCATGTGTTAGGGTTAGCCAAAAAGTTCTTTCGGGCTTTTCCATAACATCTTATGGAAAAATCCAGCAGACTTTTTGGCCAACCCAATACTTGGCCAAGAAGCCTTTCTATGCCACCCCTTCCACTTTTCCACTGTTACAGCAGACATTGGTGCAGCAATGTACAATTGATTGGCTTGGACACAGCAGATGTTGCTCATTCTGAATCCTGCTGGGCCCTTGGCCATGGCTGGAGATATGGAGCCATACCGCCTCTAACTGCTCGCAGCACAGGAGGATCTTTGTGTCTGACCCACCCTGGGGTTGCTTGGATACTAGCTGGGATCAGGCCAGGGTAGCCCCATGGTGGACATGACCAAGTAAAGATCACCCTTCTTAGCCCGAAGTTTCAGACTTTCTATTATATGGGCTTCTCAGGTGGCTCATGGGTGGTTAAGAATCTGCCTGTAATGCAGGGGACACAGGAGGCGTGGGTTTGATCCCTGGGTAGGGAAGATCCCCTGAAGGAGGAAATGGCAACCCACTCCCATATTCTTGCCTGGAGATTCCCATGAACAGAGGATCCTGGTGGGCTACAGTTCATGGGGTCGTAAAGAGTCAGACATGATAGCACGCACACACTATATTAGTATAAAGGACTATGACACACATTTCCAATAGTATTTACTTAACACAGACCCCATACTCCAGCTACACCAGGCTACCCTCATCCCCAGAATACATCTTGCACATAAATACCCATTTCCATGCTTCTGTTCATGGTGCTCTCCTACTGGTTCTTCTCCAAAAATCCTTCTGAGAACATCTCACTTCCTTCTTTTTTCATCTCAAGGACCCATTGAGCATCTGTTATATACTAGGTGCTGTGCTTGGCACTTAGAATGTGATTATTAACTTGCCTTCATCAAGCTCACAATTTAGTGCAGGAAACAGACATTAAGCAAACCAACAGAGACATATATAATTAGAGTTGAACCTCGAACAACATGAGGTTTGAAGCACCAACCTCTGTGTCACTGAAAAAAATGTGTATAACTTATAGTCAGCCCTCCATATATGTGATCCCAACCTATCTGCAATTCCCACCCATGGATTCAACCACTGATCATGTCGTAGTGTGGTGTTTGTGCTCAGTCACTCCGTCATATCTGACTCTTTGCGACCCCATGGACTGAAGACTGCCAGGCTCCTCTGGCCACAGAATTTTCCAGGCAAGAATACTGAGGTGGGTTGTCATTTGCTTCTCCAGGGAATCTTCCTGACTCAGGGATTGAACCCTTGTCTCTTGCATTACTGCTGAGCCACTTGGGAAGTCCCCCCCACATCAGAAAATATCCACATGTAAGTGAACCCACACCACTCTGACCCATGTTATTCAAGGGCCAAATGTGTAAGTTGTGATAAGTGCTGTAAGGGAGAAGAAAGGGTGGTTATGAGAGATGGTTACAAGGGAGACAATTTAGATGGGAGGGAATGAAGAAAGGTCTTTCTGGGGGAAGTGACATCTAAGCTGAGATTGGAAAGATGAATAAATAATAGCAAAGAATATTCCAGACTGAGGGACCAACGTGGGCAGACACTTGAGGTGGGTGCTGGCCATATTCAACTGACTCAAAGAGTTAGTGAACCATGGAGAAAGTGGTGCTCAGTGAGACTGGAGACCACATGGGGGCTTGCAGGCCATGGTAATGAGTTCCCTCTTTATGCTGAGTGCATTGGGAAGCCATGGATGTGTTTACGTCAGGGATCAAAACGATTAATTCGTACGTTTAAAATAGTCCTCTGGCTACCACACAAACTTGGCCTGTAGAGAGTTATGAAGGGAAAGAAGGCCAAGATTAGGTGGCTGGGATACTAGTTCAGGGAGAGATTCTGGTGGCTTGGACTAAGGGGTGGCAGTGGCCATGGAGAGAAGTGAGCAGATTTAAGATACATATTACAGCTAGAGTCAAAAGGACTTGCTGGTGGACTGGATATGCTGGCAAGGGGAGGGAGCAATCAAGGAGGACTTCCATGTGTCTGACTTGAGTGAGCAAGATGGCAGTACCACTGGGGACATGGGGATGTAGCCTGAAGCCAGTTCAGAGTTTAGCTCTCCTGTGCCACATTTGGTCTCTAATGGTTATGGAGCAAATATACTGTGCTACTTTGTTTTGACGATAACTAACATGAGAGTATGTGTTGTCTCTCTGTCCCTGCATGCTCAGTTGCTTCAGTCATTTCCAACTCTTTGCGACCCTGTGGACTGTAGCCCACCAGGCTTCTCTGTTCATGGGATTCTCTGAAGAATAATGCAGTGGGTTGCCATGCCCTCCTCCAGAGGATCTTCCTGATCCAGGGATCAAACCCGAATCTCTTGCATTCCAGGCAGATTGCTTACCACTGAGCCACTGGGAAGCCCCATTGTCTCCCTACTGCTGCTGCTAAGTCACTTCAGTCGTGTCCAACTCTGTGTGACCCCATAGATGGCAGCCCACAAGGCTCCGCCGTCCGTGGGATTTTTCTGGTAGGAGTACTGGAGTGGGTTGCCATTGCCTTAGGTTTTAAACTCTTTGAGGACACTGACTATGTCTTCCTCATGTCTGTATTCCCCAAAGCACGCAAGACATCATGTATTGAAGACTGATCAATTAAGGGAAGAGTGAGTGAGTGAAGTCGCTCAGTCGTGTCCGACTCTTTGCGACCCCGTGGACTGTAGCCCACCAGGCTCCTCTGTCCATGGGATTCTCCAGGCAAGAATATTGGAGTGGGTTGCCATTTCCTTCTCCAGGGGATCTTCCCAACCCAGGGATCGAACCCAGGTCTCCTGCATTGCAGGCAGACGTTTTATCCTCTGAGCCACCAGGGAAGCACTAATTAAGGGAAGGAGCTTGTTTATTTTCTAATTTTACCCTTCTCACTAAGGCATCAGACATGAATGGATCAAGCTTTTCTTTAAAAAAGAAAAAGATATGTTCCTGGATAGACTTTGAACTGCATTTAATCATTAATCCCCTTTTGAACAGTTGCTGCTGTGTCAGCAGGATGCACAGGACACACCTAACCTTGGTCCTCAGAACATCCTTCATCCATGCAGTAAAGCCGCTGTGTTCACAGAAGAGTGACTTCATGGGAATGTACAGGCTAGCTCAGGATGGGCAGAGCAGAAGACGAGAAGTGACCTAAGGGCCTCAGTTGCTCAGGCAGGTGTGGGTTTTCATGGCCATGGGTAAGCACATACTATGGATAGCATGCTGTGGACCTTAGAGTCCATCACAGAATAGACAATATATAGCAGGGTTGCAGCATCTAGACAAGATAAAATAAGGAGGTACCCTATTGCAGTGTTTATGTGATTCTTGCAGTTCTCCAGGGAGTTGTCTGATCCTATAGTTCTGAGGTAGGAACTCAGAAAGCTGCATTTTTACAAGCATCCCAGGGAATGGTGGCGCAGGTAAGCCCTGGATCACACGTTAAGATGTCCTGGCTTCAGAGATCAGCCCTGGAACTGAAAGTGTGTACAGTTTACTCCTTGGGGACAACCTGGCTCATCCCTGCTCCCTTCTTGGAGGAGGTCCAGAGTCATCCTCAGGAGCCCCAGGAGCTGCACACACAGTTGTAGACATGCATGGGCACCCAGATGAGTGACAGAAAAAGAGGCGTAACAGTCCTGACCACCAGAATGGGAAGGATCAGGAGGTCAGAATCCATAACTTTAGTGAAGAATCTGCCTGCCAGTGCACGAGACAAGGGTTTGATCCCTGGGTTGTGAAGATCCCCTGGAGAAGGGAATGACAACCCACTCCAGTATTCTTGCCTGGAAAATCCCATGGACAGAAGAGCCTGGCAGGCTATGGTTCCTGGGGTTGCAAAGAGTCAGACTCCACTGAGAAGCATGCGCACACATAGGTCCATTTTAGCGAAGGCCTTAAGGGGGTGCTAGGTGGTGGGTTAGTCTGTAGAGGCAGCACCCGGGCTGGTCCCCACAGACTGCTAAGGTTGCTTTCCAATGAGGAACTGAACCAGGCCTTGCCCTGTACTCTAATGGGCTTCCCTCATGACTCAGATGGTAAAAAAATCTGCCTACAATGCAGAAGACCCGGGTTTGATCCCTGGGTTGTGAAGATCCCCTGGAGAATGGAAAGGCTACCTACTCTGGTAATACCCAACCAAGGGTATTGGAGGGGGATGGGTATGAATTTAGCATCTCAGTGGGATTAAGGGTACCCAGCAGTTCCCTGCCTCCAGAGACCTGATCCTGGTCTAGCCAGCCCAGCTTCCTACCTAACCAAAACCTGCTTTGCATCCACCCCCTGTAGTCCAGACAGAATGGAAACCACCTTCTTCCAACTGTCCATAGGGTTAACTCTCAGCAGCTCCATCATCACTGCTCCCCCTTGCCTTGCCTTCAACCTCTCCTGATGGAGACCCAAGACTGACCTGGTCATCATTTGCAGAACACACAGCCTATAGCAATGAACATCTAGGGGTCCACTTCACTTCCTGTTTTCCAAAGCCACCAAGAGAAACTTGCAAGTATCATCACATCCCCACCTTCTACCCACCTTGGACCTGACTGTACCATCTGAATTCCCCAAATCTGGAACTGGCCTAGGTGGTAATCAACACCTCCCCAGCTTGTTTCAATTCTGGGACAGCTTCACCCAGTGATTTTCTTCCAAAAGGAGTCAACCCCGAATTTTGAGACCTCTTAAAGCCTCTCCATTCATGTGATCCCCTGCCACTGTCATAAATGTAAGCCCCTTTCCACTCTCCTGGGGCTTTTCATCCCCATACATGTTTGTACTTTCTTTTCATCACCCTCATCGTGTCTCCCATGAGTTTGTCTGTGCCCTTTGAGACTCAGGTTGCACATCGACTAAGTCCCCTGGCCCTTCCCTCTTGCTGTGTCATCCACCTCCGAGCATCACAGTGCTGGCTGCACATTAGCGTCACCTGGGAAGCTTTTTAACAAGGACTGAAGCCTGGACTCCCTCCCTAGGAGATTCTGATTCAACTGGCCTGAAGTGGGGCCTGGGCGCTTCTGCTTTTTCAAGAGCCATACCCCAGGTGATGCTGATGTGAAGCCAGATTTACAAATTCCAGACACCTTCTTGCCTTAGAAAACATATCCATTCTCTTGCAGCTGCTTATTCTCTGGGGCTGCACACACAACATTACTGAGGGGTGACGTCCACATGCTCTTATTCTCTGACACTATTTTCAGGTCTTTTTTGTCCATCTTTAAAAAAAAAAAGAAAACAAGCAACAGATAATAGAATTCAGTAACAACTAAATGTATTGTTTATTGTTTTTAAAAGATTGTTTTTTATTATTTTTTATTTTTAATTGGAGGATAATTGCTTTACAATGTTGTGTTGGTTTCGGCTGCACAACAATGTGAGCCAACTATGCCTGCATGTGTGCTCAGTTGCTCAGTCATGTCTGACTTTTTGGACCCCATGGACTGTAGCCTACCAGGCTCCTCTGCAGGAATACTGGCATGGGTTCCCATTTCCTTTGCCAGAGGATCTTCCTAACCCAGGGATCGAACCGGTGTCTCTTGTGTCTCCTGCATTGGCAGGCGGATGCTTTACCCCTGAGCCACCCAGGAAGCACCAAATCAGCTATAAATATACATTTATCCACCACCAGCCCATTTGCACATCCCACCCCCCTCCCATCCCAGCCCTATAGGTCATCACAGTCTAAAAGATCAGTTCAGTTGAGTTCAGTCGCTCAGTTTGGGATTTTCCAGGCAAGAATACTGGAGTGGGTTGCCATTTCCTTCTCCACGAGATCTTCCCGACCCAGGGATTGAACCTGGGTCTCCTGCATTGTAGGCAGATGCTTTACCATCTGAGCCACTAGGGAAGTCAATATTAATTACCTTAAGTAGAAAACTCTATATTGGGAACCCCCCCAATTATATATAATGTGCACTTTATTAACCTCTGATAAACTGTATTTTATTAACCTCTGATATACTGTTTTATTGAATAGTTTTCTTCTAATAAATCTAATTTATGTCACAGTGGTAAGTAACATCATATTCCACCCAGATTAATAACATTATCATTGTCACGGTAACAGACCGGAGAAAATCAGAGAAAGCCTTAAAAAGAAACCTACAAAATACAGCACTTCTCTGGTGGTCCAGTGGTTAAGACTCCATGCTTCCAATGCAAGGGGTACAGGTTCAAACCCTGGTCAGGAAACTAAGATCCCACATGCTGCATTGTGTGACTACTATTTGGTGGCACAAACTTTTCCGAAAAAGCTGGAATGATCACATCACCACTGAATGGCAATAAATGAAAAGCATTCACGTACTCAAAAAAGCATGTCCACTGTTTTAGACACTTAATAACTTCCTCAGTATTTTACCATCACTTTCCACTCCCATTCTTTCAAAAGGTGGTATCTTTTATTTCCTTTTATGTGAGACTCTCTCCCGTCCCCCAGCCCACTGTAAGCTTACTGTAAAGCTCCTCTGCCTTTTCAGCAACTTTTGCTCCCAGCAACACTTTTCAGGCCTCTATCCATCTCATCTTGACAACCGCCCAACAGCCACTGATTTTGTGGGCTTGTTTAGCAGCAAAAAGACAGTGGGTTACTGTGCGACAAGCATAGGCTTTGGGGTCCGGCAAACCTGGCAGGCTACAGTCTGTGGGGTAGCAAGAGTCAGACACGACTTGGCGACTGAACTACTGCTACTGAAATTCACATGGGAGAAGGAAATGGCAACCCACTCCAGTATTCTTACCTGGAGAATTCCATGGGCAGAGGAACCTGACGGGCTGCAGTCCATGGGGTCATAGAGGGTCAGACACGACTGAGTGACTAACACACACACATACACACACACAAACCTGTTTAAATTCTAGCTTCTTTTATGGCTATGCAACTATGGTCACATTTCCTTCCTCTGAGCCTCAGTTTCTTGATCTGTGAACTGAGGGTAAAACTTGCAGGGTTGTTGCAGAGTACCTAGTGTAATGGCAGAGTAAACTGTCAACAAGTAGAAATGACATTATGGAAAGAAAATATTTTACTGATGGCCCTTCTGCCATCGTCTTATTTCAAACTATTGCTTCTCTTCTCTTTCTGCTCACTATTCATCGATTTGCCTTAAAGGTAACATAAACGTATTTGCAATTGTTAACGGTTTACTCTCCCTACCACACTTTCTTCCATGTATCAGAACATAAGTGTTCACATATAGAAGAGGATACTCATGCTTAAGATATATATGCAACAGCTTAAGACAAATATGTTGGGACTCAATACAGAAACTGGTCAGATGCTCTTTATGGGACAATTGTAGCAGTTTAATGGGGAAAGCAGCTCATAAGGCAGAGAAAGGGAACATAAAACAATACTGAATTTTTTTGAATAACAGGAGGAATTTCGTAAAAGTTGTTATTATGGGAGCTAAAGTATTTCTAAGACTCATCAGCATCCCTTCTTCACAAGCTTGGGAGCAATACTGCCTGGGATCAACTTCAGGCTCTGTCATGTAGTAGCTGGGTGACCTTGAGTCAGTTACTTAACCTCATTATGCCTCAGTTTCCTCACTGGTAAAATGGGGACAATGCTAGTATTTGCCTCACAGGATTGTTATAAAAATTAAGCATGTTAATGAAGGGAAGTGCTTAGAGTAAGAACAATGGCTGGGACATAGTAAGGACTATCTACATTAGTTGCTGCAATGATAATGATTTTGACAAATACTATATATTTATTATCTATTGTGTAATTATACACTGTATAATAATCATTATTGTAAGGGGTGTCAGGAAATTTGTACATCATAGCAAGTGGCTTAATACCGTGTTCAATGGCTATCAAACTGTGGAAAATGGGGAATCAAGGAGAGGGCCATGAAGCACAAAACAAGAGTAGATACAGGGCCCTGGAGCAGGGAGATGAAAGGTGTGGATGAATTTATCTTATATAAGCAATGATCTTAATATCGTCCTTGGTGAATAATCAAACTTCTTTATAAGGAGCAAGGTCCTAAAATTAGCAACCTGTTCAGACCTACACAAAAGTCAAGATCAATTAGAACAGTGTTTTATGTATCCCGAGTGCTCATTCTGGGCTGGATCCTGAAGGATCCTACAGGGAGCTGTCTATCCATACCAGGATGCTGTCCTTGCCAATTTTATTTCTGACACAGGGAGATACCTTGGATACTGCAGAGGACAGGAGAAGAGCGCACATTGCAACAGTCTAGCACCGAAGCTGTCTTACAGTGTAAGTCAGTAAAAATCACTGTCTCTTGGTTTCCTTGTATTGTAAATGATAACAACCACCCATGGTAACCACTTAACAGGGTTGGAGAGTGCCAGCTGAAATCCAAAAGGGACACTTTGCTGTTGCAATTATGTAAACACAGGGATAATCTCTCTTTTAAGAATCAGTTTTGAATGACTTCATGTGTTAAGGACAAAGCTTTATAAAACTAATGAAAAATTGGACTTACACACTGTACTTTGACATCAAGCATCAACATTTCAAATTTCAGGTTTGCACAAGGACTGCTACCAGCAGACAGTTAAATAAATACACTGTATGTGAAAAACTGTTTCTTCATGTAGTGAAGCCACTCAACAATGGGAAGCTGTCACAAATAAGGACACTGACAGGCCAACTACAGCAAATATAGTTTTATCTAAAAGGGTGGATTCCTTCTCTATATTTTCTATAGGTCTCCTATATTACATTTAAAATGATCAGCTATAAATGATCAATTTTAAAGGAAAGAACTATGTCATGGGTCCAAAACCAACTATAACATAATGTGGGCATGTAAATAATTTTTAGCTTTATGATAACTTTCACCATTGATGTGACACTGAGAATAAAATTTCTTTCATGTCTTTGGTGTTCGGGACAAACAGAATAAACACATGCTGAATTTAAATATTTATAAGATTCTTTCCAGAAAGGAACATGATGAAATAATCAATAAACTAAGTTTTACAAAGTAGGATGCATCCGGCCAAAAAAGAATAGAAGATCCATTTGTTACTCACAAAGCATTAATGTTTTCTAACATGTGTGGTAAATACCTAAGATTCTTCCAACTATTTTCCCCTTGGGAGGTTCATCACTATATATTCTGAGACAATCTGCTCCCTTAGAGTATGGAGTTTGAATAAAGCATATTTGGATGATTTTTTTT
>SJYT01047332.1:103878-215725 GCA_006410635.1 Cephalophus harveyi | reverse complement strand
TTCTGATCTTTTTTTTGTGTGTAGTTTTCTAAAATGTTTGAATTTTTTTAGAATCCAAAATAAGTTTTAAAAAAAGAAACATTGAGACCAATTAGGGAGTGGGACATTTAAAAAATACAGAATAATAATAAAAAAAAATCTCAAGTTTCCTCTCCAGGGAAGTTACTGATTGGCTGGAGGGAAAGAGTCCACAGAGATCCATAAATATCATTTCAAGGCAAGGGGACTAAACTAACACCAGGAAGACCTTGATGTACGAAACCAAGGTCTAAGATCTTTCATCATACCAACATGTAGCCTGGTCCCTCTTCTCCTCTCGGCTCTAGCAAATGAGGCACTTCTATTTGGAGCGGTTCTGCACACAGGACTCTTTTTGGAGCTGGGAGAATAGGGTGTGTGGGGCCAAGGAGAGAGAAGAGCAGTAGTTCTAAGGTTAATCCCAGGGCTCAGTGACGCAAATCACTGGACCAGCTGTCTGAGCTTGAGACAGGGACACCAGCCGAAGAAAGGGAGGACCAACCGAAGCAGGCTAAGCCCACAGCAGCCTCCTCTGCACTTTTTCTGACGTGCCTACTCCTTCCCTGAAGGCTGAGCGTCACCCAGTCTAGGCGATCACAGACGTGGAGTGTTACTTCCTCAGTCATGTCCGACTCTTTGTGATCCCATAGACTATAGCCCGCAAGGCCCCTCTGTCTATGGGAATCTCCAGGCAAGAATACTGGAGTGGGTTACCATTTCCTTCTCCAGGGGATCTTCCTGAGCCAGGGATAGAACCTGGGTCTCCTGCATGGCAGGCACTTTCTTTACCATCCGAGCCGCCAGGGAANAGGCCCCTCTGTCTATGGGAATCTCCAGGCAAGAATACTGGAGTGGGTTACCATTTCCTTCTCCAGGGGATCTTCCTGAGCCAGGGATAGAACCTGGGTCTCCTGCATGGCAGGCACTTTCTTTACCATCCGAGCCGCCAGGGAACGCAATCACAAGTTGGGAGATAAAACAGGAGCAAAGGAAAAAGTGGGACTATAATAAAAGTGAACAACCAAAACACAACAGTTTTGTGGAAACTGCATGGCAATTTCTCTGGGGTTACCATAAAACTCTAGGACCAAAACTCCACTTTTGCCAAAACATCTTCAGATAAGCAGGGATGCATGTGTTCTCTGTGGCACAAAAGAGAAGCTAAAGAGAAGTAAAAAGAAGCAAAGCTGACAACGAAGTCATTTTTACCTATTTCGTGTTTGAAGCCAGCATGGCGATAAGGCAAAAAGTTCAGACCAGCAATTGCTGAACGTCAGTGAATAGCCTTGATCCCTGGAATACTCTATAAGTGAAAGTCGGTCACCTCCTAGCCAACACCATGATCACTGCTTCGATGAGTCCTTTGTAGGGAAGAGGGGGAGAGAGTGTGTCTGTGACCTTTGATGAGCACACAGCCATGAAGGAAAAGGGGGAAAGTGCACTCCTGGTTTTCCTCTTGTCCCTCTTGCCCCGGATGCTCATTACTGCTTGGGGACCATCCTCAGGGAGCTGACGCAAAGCAGGCTATGAGACTCGGCACCGTGATGTCGATCCTGCCATGTGAACATCTTTCTAGGGGACAAGCATCTCCCTCCTCCCTCGGGGCTGACGGACACAAGTCCAAGGAGAAATGAATCTGTCTGACAGTCTAACTGTCCAGCAGAATTCTTTCCAGCAATACCGATCTCCATTCCTACCCTTTGGCCAGGTGGTCAGACGACACATCCACTGTGGTCCTGTGAAGGGAGCCGGCATGGTCCCTGCACTCTGCACACCTGAAAAGTCATCACTGAGAACCAGGAGGGCAGTGACGGCTTTGCCTCTAACCACTGGGAAATGGCTGCATGCAACGTATGCCTCCAGTGAAACTAAAAGTCCCCAAAGAATACCATCGTTTACTGCCAGAGATAGAACTTTTTGGCAATTGTGTTTGTGAGAGTTCGACTTACACTTTAGAAACAGCTAAGCAAAGAATCCAATCTCTGAAACAGCAATTCTATGGACTTCAATGGGGGACCAGGAGGCGAGAGAGATTTTCTATTCCGAACAAACTCTGCACAAGTGAACAGGATTAACATTTCAGTATGTCCAAAAAGAAAATCACTGTGTATTTTAAAAATGTATCAGTTCTCTTAAGTCCTCATCCAGTGAAGATCTAAGGAGTTCCAATTGCTAGACATCTGCTGGGCTAAAAGAAGTACGTGTCCCTCTTTGCTCTGTGACTCAATGAATTCAATTTCTTGATCTCGGGCTCATGTGAAGCTAAGGGATCTTAAGGAGAGAAGATAACACTGTATTTTCCCTGTTCATTTCTGTTGTCATAGAAACCTCTACAGCTTTTGAATATGTTTCAGGAAACCTGTGTCTCCCTCTTGATCTCATAGCAGTGAAGTTTGGGAAGGATCAGTGCCCTCCTCTTGGTTTTTGAGTGCTCTAGCTGGGGATGTTTCTTGATTTACCTCCTGACCTAAACATAGTGTCCCTTGAGTTCTCAGCACATAGAAAAGGCTGTTTTCAAAGCAATTTGTGAAGAAACTTTTGTCTCTGAGACACAGACCTAAAGTGAATTCTCTACCTACGTTTTTCAGTGGATGTTTTCAGCTGGGAGCAAGCACAAGTGATAATATTTGAGTACAATCCACTTGAGTGTTTATATACACACTCCTAAAAATAAAAGAATAGAGTGAAAGCACATTTTCAACCCAAGCCCTAGGGTGTAAAGGCAGATGTAAGAAAAAATTAAGCATGTTTCAGGGAGTCAGAACTGGAGAGAAGCCAAGCTTAGAACCAGGCTGAAGAAAACGGCAGGAATATCCACTTGGATTTCTGAAATAAGCCACAGCAGGATAACCTGAGAAGGGACCGGATTCCAGTTCTCTAGGATCTGAACTGAGAAACTGACATTCGAGGAGCATACAAGAAAGCCTAGAAAGAAGAGCATTTTTGTTTCCTCTTGTTAAGCAGGTCAAAATAGCCCCGGGCACAACCTCTTTACAGCATGACATGCCATGTTCAAAGAAAGCAAAACATCCTACAACCAGTGCAAGCTTGGTATATGAAGCAGGGAACTCAAAGCCGGTCCTCAGTGACAACTTGTGGGTGCTGTATGGCAAAAACCATCACAATGTTGTAAAGTAATGCTCCTCCAATTAAAATAAAATTTAAAAATACTATGTAAAACACAAGTTAACTAGGAGTAGGATTCAAAACAGAATAGTTTTCCCAGACCCATGTATTTGGTGAGCTTTCTATGTCAGTACATACAGTTCCACTGTTCTCAGTCCCTGCAGAGCGTTCCTTAATATAGGATATATATATATATATAAAGGATATATTATAATTAAACAACTTCTATGGAAAAAAAAATCCTACCTGCCGCATTCCTTCCACCCAACACAATAGGTTGCTTCAGTAAGTTCTTCCTCGTGGGAACAAAATGAATGTTACACATTTTATTTCTTTGCCTTGGAAAGGTTCTCCTTAGGAAGTCTTACTCCCCTATCCTTCTCCAATTAACAAAGAAAGCAAGCACCTGGAATTTTAAGCTATCACTCACTTGTCAGAATGATCTTCCACCATTCAAAAGTCTGCTCAGGCTCTAAGATAAATGCTTGCTAACAGTTGCTTAGAAAGTCATGCCCCATCTGTGGGAGAGGGTGAGGGTGGGATGATTTGAGAGAATAGCATTGAAACATGTATATTACCATATGTGAAACAGATCACCAGTCCAAGTTCGACGCATGAAGCAGGGCACTCAAGGCCGGTGCACTGGGAGGGCCCTGAGGGATGGGATGGGGAGGCAGGTGGGAGGGGAGTTCAGGATGGGGGACACATGTATACTCGTGGCTGATTCGTGTCGGTGTGTGGCAAAAACCACTACAGTATTGTGGAGTAATTGGCCTCCAATTAAAATAAATAAATAAATAAAAATACAGTTGAATCTTAAAAAAAAAAAGAAAGAAAGAAAAAGTCATGCTCCAGAATGAGGGTGGAAGGGGAGAGCGTCCTCTCACTGGGAATACTGCTAAGTCACTTCAGTCGTGTCCGACTCTGTGCGATCCCATAGACGGCAGCCCACCAGGCTCCCCTGTCCCTGGGATTCTCCAGGCAAGAGTACTGGAGTGGGTTGCCATTTCCGAGTATAGGGAAAATACAGGTTTTGAAATCATTCACAGTTCCTTGAAAGTGACCTGGACTGAAGAGTTTGGGTTTTGTTTGTTTTCAGACTGAGCAGAAAGCCTTCAGGCCCTGGACTCCTCAAATTAAAAATCAGACACCAGTCCAAGTAAATTGTTTCTTCTTACTTGCTGCCCTCGGATGTGGACTATCATCTGCCTTCATCCGGGTCTGAACTTCAGGAGCCCATCTTGCAAGCAGTTTTCAGCCCACAAACCAAGTGAAGAGACTTCTGCTTTGCAGAGGGAGAGTCGCTGACATGCAGGGCCTGGCGGCTCTTCAGAGCACAGCCTGGTGGCTGCAGTCTAAACACGGGGCTGTGTGCTTTCTGCTCGGGAACCATCCAGCACGGAGGGAAACTGCTTATCCGTGCCCGCCTGTTCAGAATAACAACGTCAGGGGAACCTGATTAAGAGGCCTGTAGCCAGCCATAAGGTCAACATCTGATAAACATGCTTCACCCGCAAATCACCAGGCTGTGTCTCTGCCACTCCATATAGGCCAGCACCTCTCTTTCTCTCTCATGCAATCCTATCTTAAACCAAGACCTAATTTTTGGCTAATTCCTAATTCAAAGTAGGCAGGCACTAGACAGCGCACACGAAAGGAACGTTAACCCCTGAATATTGAATTTCCTGACAACTGATTTATGCTACCGTGGCAATGTTAACTCCATTTAATTTAATTGCTTTGGTTTACTTTCTTTTCAAAAGCACAAAGGAGGGAAGGTTATTAGCGCATAAATGCCCCAGGGTCTGGAACTCAAAGAGCACTCTCCCCTCACTCCCTGTCTTAGGATGTTAGAAAACGCTTCCTGAGAATAAGAGATGGGTACGGTCAACCCACAAAATGAGTTGAGTAATGAGTTGGTTGTAAAACATCATGATGAACTTGAGCTGTACAGCGCTTGCTGGACCGGGCCTGCATATTTTCAGAGCCTGTGTCGGTTCTAAGGTCGATGCGGTTGCAGAGGGTGCAGCTATGTCCTGGCATGATGTTATCATGGGATAGGGCAGAGCAGGGTGGAGGAATAAGCCAGAATTCATCACCGGAGTGCAAATTTCATGGCACTGAGAAACTCAGTTAGAAGGAATTCAGATCATCTTGGTGCTGGGTTTATTTGAAGGAAACAAGAACCCAAGGTCAAAGAGAGCATGATGGTGGAAACATCTTAGCTAGGTTGGTGTCTGGAGTATAAAATGCCTCTCTGACGTGTTTCTAACTTGCGGGAAGTGGCACCTTGTTCTGGTACCCACGAAAACGTCCCCGGGACCCCTGACTTTTGCCCTCTGACGGGGCGCATAGAGTTTCAACACTTCTCCAGCACCGGTTCTTTCATGGCTGCTCATCTCCACTGTGCCCTGGTGCCAATGCCACCTCACAACACCTCCGTGGGTACCATTCTCCTGACATCTTCCAATACAAATCCTTGGGATCCACAACAATAGGAATGGGGCCTCCAGAACTCCAAGTCTCAGCAGCCTGCCTTCCTCTGCTTGAAAAAGCCTTGGGAACCCATTTAAGAATAGTGTGACCCAGACCAGCCTTTAATGTGCTTTGTTTCCAGAAAAACCTTCAGTGTTAGGGAACTGGTATGATCAAGCACTTCTGGAGCAAGGTTCTCCTGGGAGACCCAGCTGGCGGCTGGCATCACAGGGACTAATCAAAGGGGAGGCAATCTGGACCATCCTTCCCTCTCCCCAAAGTGTCAAAAGTCAGCTATCTTAATCATTTAGCCTGGCTTCATTTAGAGACATAGAATGACCCAGAAGGAACTCTGAGAAGGGACCCAAGACACTGCCCTCAGCCCTCAAGGCAGTATATAAATAGAGTCACATGAAAGTATGTCCTATTTAAAGTTTCAAGAAAAGATTCCACAGCCTCACACGGTAAACTGTTCCCAAAGTTTTACAGTCAT
This sequence comes from Cephalophus harveyi, assembly GCA_006410635.1. Lineage (NCBI taxonomy): Eukaryota > Metazoa > Chordata > Mammalia > Artiodactyla > Bovidae > Cephalophus > Cephalophus harveyi. The sequence continues at coordinate 209,613 of SJYT01047332.1, read as the reverse complement.
AACAGAAATTTCTCATGTTGTAGCTTAAGCCCATGGGGTCTTTTAGTGTTCTAGCCTAGACAGTTTTTTATATAAGAAATGTGGCATATTGAAAGAAAACAATTCACTTATAGAAATGAAAACTGATTTTCAAATCTTCCTAAGAATCTGTACTTTTACTTCCAATGAGGTAACCCAGTGTCCCATACATAGTAGGCATTCCTTAAATTTTTTTGAATGTATTATTTAAACATTAAAAAAAAAAAAAAAAAACTGGGGGAAGATTTTTTTTTTTTCTCCTAAAGTGGTAGAAAGAGGAAAAACAGTGTGAAGCTACAAAGAGATGGACTTGGATCTTGACTGTTTAGAGCCGTCCAAAGATGCAGGAGGTGGAGGGGACGACAGAGGATGAGATGGCTCGATGGCATCACCGACTTGATGGACATGAGTTTGAGCACGCTTCGGGAGTTGGTGATGGACAGGGAGGCCTGGCGTGCTGCAGTCCGTGGGGTCGCAAAGAGTCAGACATGACTGAGCGACTGAACTGAAACTATCCAAAGATGGATTAGCCTGCAGTGGGGAATAAGTTCTCTGCCACTGGGGGTATTCAAGCTGGACAGTCAGAATGCTGTCAGGGTATCTGGGAACTGAAAGAGTGGCTGGGTTAGTTCATCCTCAAAGTACTTTGATCCAGACAACAAGGGGCAATTACAACTGACTCTAAGAGTTATAATCAAGGTTTTCTGGGTCTTCAGAGAAGGCAGCAAAGCCAGGCAGGTAGCATGGTGGTTCTCCATCTTGGCTGCACACTGTAACCACCTGAGCTTTTAAATATCCAGAAGCCTGAATCCCAGCCCTAGCAGCTCTGATTTAAATAATCTTGAGAGTAGCCCAGGGTGGGGGGAAATTTTAACAGCTCCCCAACTGCATCCAAATATAAGCACTGAATTAGAAGAGATTGAAGAAAAGTCATGATAGAGAAATTGTGTCTGGGCCTTAAACACTGGACAAGATTTGAATAAGCAGAGAGACAAAGAGAGAAATTTCTGACATAACTTGGTATGTGTTTGATAAACATGTTATAAATAACATGTTATATAAAACGTGTTTATGCTCTATATAGCAACCATAAACGAATACGAAAAGAAGGTTAATTACTAATTTTTGTCAGAGTTTATGGGCATTTGTTCTGAGATATTAATTCCAAATGAATTTCTTTCAAGCATTTCAATAATATTTCCCCTATATTAGTTACAATTACGTTTGTCCTCAGCCCAGTGATGTGTAGTGTAGAAAAAATTAAACAAAAGGGGAGGCTGCATTATAAAAAAAATGACATGGACAATTCAATTATAAAAGGTCAGTAAAAATCTTTTCTCTGATACTTGAAAGTATTAATAACCACAGAAGTTTCTTTAAATTTAATTAATTCAATGGTACCCGGTAAATTAAGCCCACCAAACTGAGCATATAGCAATCAGTCATTGTATCTAGTCTGATTTTATATCCATCTCTTCTTCTCTGAAAGGTGGGCTGAATCAGATATTTCTCTCCCAACTTTCCATGTTAGTGTCTGCTTACTAACACACAATAATTGGAGAGTGAATGGGTAATAAAACAAACTGCATTAGCCATTAAAAGAGTTATGCTACATAGATGCAATCATTCTTCGTGAAAAAAAAAAACATTGCATGATAGTTGTGAAATATTCTTTTCAAATGATAGATAATAAATCAAATGGGCATGATTAATATCAGCACAGGGAAATTTGCAGTGGTGCTTTCGGTTGCAATATTTTTCTTGTCTGCATAAATCTGCTGAAAAGAGGTTGTAGAGAAAAGGGAAGCTATATATATTCAGGAAATGAGTAAGTCCAGTTCTAAACATAGGGCTGTGTTTCTGTACATGAAATAGAGTAAATGCCCACTCTGGTAAACTTTAACTGGAAAATGGAAAAGTCTCATGCATTTCTAATTTCAGGCAGTTAGGATGGACGCAGATGCTATGGCGACCTCACCCCACGGCCTCTGGGGCCACCTCTGGGCTCACCTGCAGCCTCGGTGAACAGAACCTCTTCATACTTCTCTTCTCTGCTTTTATACCCAAGGACTTTGTCTGGTATTAAAAGTCTACTAGGAGGGAGTCCTGAAACATGTCAGGGATTTAATGCCCCCAAGGTCATTCTCAACCAACAAGGGCGAGAGTCAATGGGTAAATCTCTCAGCTTTCCCATCTTTCAGTGGGACAGTTCTGAAGTGTGCTCTACAAAGTTTCTTATAAAACTCTCAGCAGGACTGAGCCCACTTGCCCATAGCAATTACCTACATCTCAGTTACCCATGTCTTAATGCGTCCTTTACTATTTTGTCCTCTTTCTTTCTCCTTTACTTCACTTTGGCTTCCTCAAGTCATCTATCAAATAAGCTACCAGCACCCTCCAATTCTTTATTATAGGTTCTGCTTTTGAAGAATCAAACTACAAATAGAGCATCTAACCTTTCATTGGCTTCCTAGGCTGCCCAGAGAAATAGAGCTTTGAGAATATGCCTTGTATGCACATAGTAGTTACTTGACAAATGATGGAGGGATGGATGCTTAGATGGAGGAACAGATGCAAAGATGGATGGATAGATGCACAGATGGATGAATGGACCAACAAAAGTATGTTACTGGGGACAACTCACACAAAAAATAAAGGTAATACTGGAGCCATGGGAAATAACATTTGAAGGAAAGAGAAACAGAAGTTGAAGAAGGAGACTGTATTATTCCTGTTGGCCAGGTTCCAGGATCCAGTTGCATGATTCTAATGGAAGAGCAGTGCCAGTGTAAGAGGAGAAGGAAGCACTTCATGGGCACAGCTGAGAGGTTTATCCATTGACTCTTGTCCTCTTTGGTTGATAGTTAACACGGGGACGTTAAAAAGGCACTCTCTCTGGATGCCTAGACCACCATGTGCTTAACTATATAGCCACTGATGATTCAAGTTCATATTTTATACCATTTTCTTACACTTCATTGCTTCATAATCTTAATAGTGTCAATTTAATATTTAATGCATTTCTTTTAACCTCCATATTAGAATTCTGATTCCAGAGAGATGATATTTTAAATAAATCAAGTGAGGATAACATAGAGGCCAAGAGAATAAAGACTAAAAGAACATCAATCTGGTTAAGTGTGCCTTGTGCCACTAAGAGGGCTGCTATGATCTTGACTGGAAGCTCTTATCCCTGTAGCTGAGTCTTGGCTAAGACGACTTCAGCCTTCAGTGGCAATGGCTCATGGAGATATCAACGAACAGTTTGCAGCCTGCTACCTTCTACCCAATTCTGGCCCAAGGAAACATGGAGCTGCTTTGGTAGAGGCAGGTCCTATCCCTCAGTTCAGTTCAGTTCAGTCGCTCAGTCGTGTCCGACTCTTTGTGATCCCATGAATCGCAGCACGCCAGGCCTCCCTGTTCATCACCATCTTCCGGAGTTCACTCAGAATCATGTCCATCGAGTCCGTGATGCCATCCAGCCATCTCATCCTCCGTCGTCCCCTTCTCCTCCTGCCCCCAATCCCTCCCAGCATCAGAGTCTTTTCCAATGAGTCAACTCTTCGCGTGAGGTGGCCAAACAACTGGAGTTTCAGCTTTAGCATCATTCCTTCCAAAGAAATCCCAGGGTTGATCTCCTTCAGAATTCTCTTCTTTTCACAGCTATTTGTAAGGCCTCCCCAGACAGCCATTTTGCTTTTTTGCATTTCTTTTCCATGGGGATGGTCTTGATCCCTGTCTCCCGTACAATGTCACGAACCTCAGTCCATAGTTCATCAGGCACTCTATCTATCAGATCTAGGCCCTTAAATCTATTTCTCACTTCCACTGTATTATCATAAGGGATTTGATTTAGGTCATACCTGAATGGTCTAGCGGTTTTCCCTACTTTCTTCAATTTGAGTCTGAATTTGGCAAAAAGGAGTTCATGATCTGAGCCACAGTCCGTTCCTGGTCTTGTTTTTGTGGACTGTATAGAGCTTCTCCATCTTTGGCTGCATAAAATATAATCAATCTGATTTCGGTGTTGACCATCTGGTGATGTCCATGTGTAGAGTCTTCTCTTGTGTTGTTGGAAGAGGGTGTTTGCTATGACCAGTGCATTTTCATGGCAAAACTCTATTAGCCTTTGCCCTGCTTCATTCTGCATTCCAAGGCCAAATTTGCCTGTTACTCCAGGTGTTTCTTCACTTCCTACTTTTGCATTCTAGTCCCCTATAATGAAAAGGACATCTTTTTTGGGTGTTAGTTCTAAAAGGTCTTGTAGGTCTTCATAGAACCGTTCAACTTCAGCTTCTTCAGTGTTACTGGTTGGGGCATAGACTTGGATTACCATGATATTGAATGGTTTGCCTTGGAGACGAACAGAGATCATTCTGTCGTTTTTGAGACTGCATCCAAGTTCTGCATTTCGGACTCTTTTGTTGACCACGATGGCTACTCCATTTCTTCTGAGGGATTCCTGCCCGCAGTAGTAGATATAATGGTCATCTGAGTTAAATTCACCCATTCTAGTCCATTTTAGTTCGCTGATTCCTAGAATGTCGACGTTCACTCTTGCCATCTCTTGTTTGACCACTTCCAATTTGCCTTGATTCACCTTGTTTTTTTTAATATTTATTTTACTTATTTGGCTGCACTAGATCTTAGTTGCAGCACTTGGCTGGGATTTTTATAATCGCAGCATGCAGATTTTTGCCTGTGGCATGTGGGATCTAGCTCCCCGACCAAGGATTGAACTGCACCCCAGGTATTGGGAGTATGAAGTCTTAGCCACTGAACCACCAGGGAAGTCTCCATCTGTCCTGCTTATGATGTCTATGAGAATAAGTCCCTGATGGAGAATTCATTCAGAGATGTCTCATTATGTACACACAATATCAAGTCCTTTTTCGATTACCTGGACTCTTGACTCTGGAACCCCAATTTCTTTAGCAAGTTGCTCTCTGGAGTCAATCCCAGGATAAGGGTTTTCTGTGAAAGCGTTCTTGAGAGTTTGTAACTGAGCAGAAGTGTAGCTGGTACGACACCGTCTGTCTCTTCCATCTGGAGTAGGGGTAGGATTGAAGGCAGAGAAACATTTGGGATCAGCTTACACATTCAGATGAGGAACCCAAACTTGTTCTCACCATCTAACTTGGAATCTGTTGCCACTCCTTGAGAAGGTGATTCAAGGTGGAAGGTTCTAGAAGAGTGTGTACTCAGTCACGTCCTACTCTCTGCGGACTGTAGGGCACCAGGCTCTTCTGTCCGTGGGATTTCCCAGGCAGGAATACTGGAGTGGGTTGCCATTTCTTCCTCCAGGGGATCATCCCGACCCAGGGATTGAACCCACATCTCTTTGAGAAGTAAGGGTATTTGGCTGAATTGCTAGACTCCAGCGCAAATAAGCTAAGACTCAAAATATCTGGGCCTTGTGGGGAGACTTTCCAGGGGCCTCATTGAACCCTTTGCTCCTGGGATGCCTTGACCAGGAAACCCTGAAGGAGGAAGCATCCCTCTCCCACTCTCCTCTTACAAAGCGGAGAGAGGAAGAGACGGTTTCTTTTAGGTGGCGCCACTCTCAAGAGGCACTTGCGTCCCAGGAGGCTCTGGTGAGGAGCAGGGCTGGAGCAGGCTGTTTACCTTGAATCTCCTCTTTGGGGGAGGCGTGGTCTTTGCTTGGGTCTGAGTTCTTCTTGGGACTCTTCAGGAATCCGTGCCTCGCTCTTCGATTCTGAAACCATATCTAAGAGAGGAAAAGAAAGCAAGAGAATTAAACGTGCTCATGTCATCTCCGCGCCATTGCTGCTCCTCTCCAAGGGGAGTGCTTCTGGGACTGCCTGGCGGCCCAGCGGTTAGGACTGTCCGCTTCCACTGCAGGTGCCACGAGTTCAGTCCCTGGTCAGGGACTAAAATTCCACGTGCCATGACGTGGCCCCCAAAAGAGGGGTGGACAGGGATTCTTATGAACCTAAAACTCAGAATTATCACTGATCTGGTTACACTCAACTAAGCCTTAGATAAAGGCTTGGCATTCAGCATCTTTATGACCTGGTCCCAACACAATTTGCTATAATAATCTCTTTTTTAAAAGTTTTTTTATATGGACCGTTTTTAAAGTCTGTATTGAATTTGTTACAATATTGCGTCTGTTGTTTACCTTCTGGGTTTCGGCCATGAGGCACGTGGGATCCTAGCTCCCCAGTGAGGAGTTGAACCTGCACCCCTTCACTGGAAGGCAATGTCTTCACCACTGCACCACCAGGGAAGTCCCCTGTAACACTCTTTTCAAGATAATAAATGGATGCTGTAATTATTCTGCTTGTAAGATCTCTGTCAAGCGTGAATCTGCAACTGTACACCTGGGCCTCCCAGGTGGTACAGTGGTAAAGAATCTGCCGGCCAATCCAGGAGACATGGGTATTTGGGAACTAGATTCCACATGCCACAACTAAGACCTGGCACAGTCAAGTGAATAAAAAATAAAATATTATCTTCCCCAGGTTGAGAAGATCCCCTAGAGAAGGGAATGACCACTGACTCCAGTATTCTTGCCTGAGAAATCCCGTAGAGAGAGGAGCCTGGCTCCAGTCCACGGGGTTGCACAGAGCAGGACACAGCTGGGCGCACACAGCGGCCTGCCCTCCCTGGTCTACTGGAATTCGCGCAAGGGCAAGGCTCGCCCTCACGCCATCCATCGCTCCTCTGGCCTCTTACCACGCCAGCAGACGCCTGCTGCTATCTGTGACCACGTCGCCTAGATGACCTGCTTGGCTTTTCCACCCTGGAGTAAGTGTGTCTTCCAGCCACCCCATTCCTCTTTCCTGAAGGTGGAGCTGCCCGTTTCCTGCCCACTCCTGCAGCTCCTTCACTGTCTGTCCACACTTGGAAGGGAGCTTATGAGCAACATTCTTGGGAGTTCATTCTGAGGGTCAAGCAAAGCACGCCACTCAACGCCCTTATCCCACAGGCTCATGATCGCGTTCAGTGAATGGTCCCCACCCCCGTTTCTTTTTTAATATTTTATTTTTTATTCACTTGACTGTGCCAGGTCTTAGTTGTGGCATGTGGAATCTAGTTCCCTGACCGGGGATCAGATCCAGGGCCCCTGCGTTGGGAACATGAATTCCTATTCACTGGACCACCAGGAAAGTCCCTCCTCTTATTCTTGAATAGAGGTTTCTCGCCAACAGCTCTCTATGAGAGGCACAAAATGCTGACTTCCCTGGTGACCCAGTGGTTAAGACTCTGCACTTCCACGGCAGGGAGCCCAGGTGTGATCCCTGGGAGAGGAACCAAGATCCCCCATGCCAGGCAGCATGGCCAAAGCCCTAATTAAAAAGGAAGCACAAAAGGCTATGAATATTCTCACAGTTACATTATTGCAAGCATCCTAAGTTATCTTCTTGGCAAAAAAAAAAAAAATCCTTAAAATGATATACTGTCAAATGTCATGAACATTCAGGTTTAATGCATATTGACAGATTGTCCTCCAGAAACACTGTACCAATTTCAGTTAACAACTTTTGCGATTACTAAAATTTTTTGGGAAAAAGATTTTCACTCTCCTTGAATTTTGAGGTGTGCATTCTCAAAAAATTATGCAAATAGAGTATCTCCTGCCATATCAGTAAACAAGGATGTCACATCTATCGCCGATTCCAGCCCTCCAGGGCACTCAGAAAGGAGAAAATACCTGGCATCTAACAGCCATCAGATCCCAGCCACTCCTTAGGATGAGCCGCTAGGGAGCTCAGGGTGTGAAAAAACGCAGGATATCAGTCACAGAGCTGAGGTGTGTATGTAAGGAGTGATTTCAGTGAGCCCAGACTCTCGCGCCTTCTCTTACATAGAAAAGCGCTAAATTCCTTCACTTGGGATATCTGTGTTTTTTTAAAATCACAAAAATCCTTTGGATGTTCAGACTACTCGCCCTTTGTTGCAACTTCTTTTTAACATGGGGCTCCCTAGGTGGTGCTTCTGGTAACGAATCTGCCAGCGCATGCAGGAGACACAGGAGTTGTGGGTTCAATCCCCGGGTCAGGAAGATCCCCTGGAGAAGGAAACGGCAACCCACTCCAGTATTCCCACAAAGAGTCGGGCGTGGCTGAGCACAAACATAACCCGGCTCCTCCCTCTTCCCCTATAGCCTCCTTGGAGCAGTTCTCTCAGGGATACTTGAGATGCTGCCTCCCGGGCTTGAAGTCCTAAAAATTTCCGCTGAGTAAAAGCCTGACTGTCAGCTTTTAGGCTGTGACTGTTTTGAAGTCGACACAAGCACCGGTAGCCATGCCTCGCCACATCCAGCTGGGAGTCTTAGCTACTGGGCCACCAGATGAGTCCCCACCCTGAGGTTCTGCTTCTCGTCCTGGAGATCTGGAACCTGGGACGTACCTGGATCCTAGACTCTTCGGTGCTGATTTCCACAGCAAGCCTCTGTTTGGCAGTATAGCCAGGGTAAGGGTTTTGGCTGAACGCCTGGAGGAGGATCTTCAGCTGCTCTTCCGTGAACGAGGTGCGGCTGCGCCTACACTTTGTCGCCATGGCCTCTGGGGAAAGACAGACCAATGAATCCGAGGAGAGAAGCATTAACTGGGCCATTGTATGTATCCACGCTTCAGCTTGGAGCTTGTCTTTCATTTCCTCTTTTTATTTTGAAACTACCAGAACCCAGATGGAAAGAACCCTCGGTTATAAAGCCCTTAAGTGCACAAGGGTGGTGATTCTTAAAGCTTCCTTAGTTGACCCAGAGGCCATGACTAGGGACATAATGTCTTCTGTTTAAAAAAAAGAAAAAAAAGAAAAACTGATGTGTCCCAATCCTATGGATCAAGAACAATATGAGTCAGGAAGATGCTGGTGACGTCATGACAGTGATGGACATTTGAACTCACACAGAGCACCTGTTACAGGTATTGCCGAGCTCCTTTCAGGTTTTCTGGTTAGAATTCCTAGGTAAAAATGGACTCATTTTGAAGTTCATTGCCCTCAACAAATAGGGTCAGTTTCCAATTTTTTTTTTTTTTTTGCCTCACTGCATAGCATGCAGGATCTTAGGTCCCTGACCAGTGCTTGAACCTCTACCCCCTGCAATGGAAGCACCAATTCTCACCTGCTGGACCACCAGGGAAATCCCCCTACAAATATTTTTTAAAACACCATGGGGCGAACACAATTCATCCATTCAGCAGAGCCTTCAAATAGGGAACGCATGCCGTGTTGTGTGATTTCAGATATGATACGGCTCATTCGAATAGCCAGATCTGGGAAACCTGGGCTTTCGTTTTGGAACAGGAATGAAGTAGGCTTGGTAAACTAAATAAGATGAAAAGAAGAGTTACCGTGAATGCTGGAGGTTCATTTGGAGCTGGACTCATACAAAGAGGAAACCTAGAGATTCTGAGTTGCTTTGGTTGACACCTCACAGAAAAGGACATGCTGGATCATATGGTAGTTCCATTTTTCTTTTTTAAGGAGCCTCCACACTGATCTCCCAGGTGGCACTAGTGGTAAAGAACCCGCCTGCCAATGCAGAAGACGCAAGAGACAAGGGCTCTGTCCCAGGGCCAAGATCCCCTGCAGAGGAAATGGCAACCCTCTCCAGTATTTCTTGCCTGAAAAATTCCACAGACAGAGGAGCCTGGTGGACTGCAGTCCATGGGGTCGCAAAGAGTCGGACACAATTGAGTGGCTAAACACCAACAGTAGGTAGTTTAAACCCCAAATCCATTTCTTTGTAATGGATTACAAAGAATAATTTGTAATTCTAACCCCAAATACATCTCCATGACGTTTTTCAGAATGCTGTTTTGCAGTAAGCTGAAGCAACTGAACACCCATTGCTAGGAGAATGGATAAGTAAAACCTGGTATATTCTGGTAATGGAATTTTACACATAAGATGAAGTAATGAGGGGAAAAATGACGGAGAGATAAGCTAGGTAGAGCAGGAGGGTTGGAGAAGAGAACATGAACCAGGAGCAGATGAGGTCGACCTCCAAGTGGGCAGATTATATGGGACCTCTTGAGGCCACGTGCCTTTGACTCTTAGTGGTGTGGGGCTTCCCAGGTAGACCCAGGTGCAATCCCTGGGGCAGGAAGATGCCGTGGAGAAAGGAGTGGTGACCCACTCCAGGATTCTTGCCTGGGAAATCCCATGGACAGAGGAGGCTGGCAGGCTGCAGTCGTGGGGTCGCAGAGTGGGACACGACTGAGCGATCTTGGCTGGCCAATAGTGAGAAGAGTTGATCAGACAGTTTGACAAGATCACACAGGCTACAGAGTTGAAACTAGATTGAATCAGGGCCAGGATGGAAGCAGAGAGATCAATCTTGCCGTAATCCAGCGACGATGGTTAATGTTTAAGTGTTTTGTTAAAGCCAACAGAATTCTCAGCCTGCCTAGCTGTAGCTTATGAATTCCCCGGCAAGAACACTGGAGCGGGTGGCCATGCCTTCCTCCAGGGGATCTTCCCTCCCAGGGATCAAACCCAGGTCTCCTGCATTGCAGGCAAATTCCTTACCACCTGAGCCGCCAGGGAAGCCCTATGAGAGAAAGACAAGGTCAAGAATGCTGAGGTTTGGGGCACAAACAGTTGATATTTGGTGAGCAAGGAGAACAGGAGGAGGGAGACTTTGGGTCTGGACATAAGGAGTTCGGTTGGGGACATGTTGGTTTTGAGATGCCTGTTACAGACGAGCAGGCAGTTAGATGCAGAGAGCTGAAGTGCAGGAGACAAGTTCAGTCTGGAGAGAGAAATCTGAAAGCTACTTCAATTCCAAAAACTTACTGGGCTCAGGACTTTGTGATGACCCCCGTCATTTCCTTGGGTTTCCCACGTGGCGCTAATGGTAAAGAACCCGACTGCCAGTAAGAGATGTGGGTTCCATCCCTGGGTGGGGAAGATCCTCTGGAGAAGGAAATGGCAACCCGCTCCAGTATTCTTGCCTGAGAATCCCATGGACAGAGGAGCCTGGCGGGCTCCAGCCCAGGTGGTTGCAGAGAGTCGGACACGCCTGAAGCAGCTTAGCACAGCAGGGCGCATAGTTCCTCTTCCTTCTTCCCATTAGTTTTCCCTTCATCTCCCTTCTCGAAACAACACTTTGTATTGTTCAGTCATTTTCACCCTCCTCCTGTATTGTCTGGTTCTTGCCTCCACCTTTTTGAAATTCCCAATGCTCAGATGCAGAGAAAACAGCATGCTTTCATATTACATGAGGGGTCAATTTTCTCTTACCTAGCACAGTTATTTAAACGCTTGAAAAATGGGACTCCCAGACCTTCTCATACCTTCCCTGGTGGCTCAGATGGTAAAGCATCTGCCTACAATGCAGGAGACCCAGGTTCGATCCCTGGGTTGGGAAGATCCTCTGGAGAAGGAAATGGCAACCCACTCCAGTTCTCTTGCCTGGAAAATCTCACGGACAGAGGAGCGTTGTAGGCTACCGTCCGTGGGGTCATAAAGAGTCGGACACGACTTCACTTTCACTTTCACATACCTTCTCATAAGCTCTGTATGTTTTCAGTCCAATTCCCCTCCCCTTCCCCAGTAACCAAGGAAAAGACCACAGCAGACTGCAGTGTGAGGAACTTACTGTCCGAAGGACCGTCTTGGCCCATCTGCAAGAGAGCTCCGGAGTCTGTTTGCAGCAGGAGGCAGCTAAGCAGCGCTGGCTAGGCTGGCTTTTATACCAGCGGTCTGCTTGGCCCCACCCACTTACTTAAGTATAAACCCATCTAATCCAGCAAGGGCTAGATAGGATCTTTTCTTCCTTTGAATGAATTATTTATTTACTTATTTTTATTTTTTGGCTGTGCCCCTTGGCACGTGGGATCTTAGCTGCCTGAATGGGAGTCAGACCCATGCCCCCTTCATTTGAAGAAGGTGTTTTAACCACTGGACCACCACAGAAGTCCCCCGAGATTGAATTATTTATACCAACATCTACACCTGAACAAGTGCATTTTTGAGTAGTATTTCTGGTGGCTCATAGGTTAAAGCATCTGCCTCTGATACGGGAGACCTGGGTTCGATCCCTGGGTCGGGGGAAGATCCCCTGGAGAAGGAAATGGCAACCCACTCCAGTATTCTTGCCTGGAGAATCCCATGGATGGAGGAGCCTGGTGGGCTACAGTCCATGGGGTCGCAAAGAGTCGGACACGACTGAGAGACTTAACTTACTCCTGAACAAGTGCATTTTTGAGTAGTATTGCACTTACTCATCTTTTGCCCCCAATGTTTGTTATATACATATTATTCATTTTGAAATTGCTTTTTCATATTCTTCACGTATCTTTTGAAGTGGTAGCCTTTTTTTTATTTAATTAATAACCAGCAGCAGGATTGAAGTGAGGTAAAGTCGCTAAGTTGTATCTGACTCTTTGCACTGGAGTGGGTTGCTGTTTCCTTCTCCAGGGGATCTTCCCGACCTAGGAATCGAACCCGGGTCTCCTGCATCGGAGGCAGACGCTTTAACCTCTGAGCCTACACTACTGGTGGGCCTGTAAATTGGCACAGCCACTATGGAAAACAGTATGGAGGTTCCTTAAAAAAAACTAAAATCAGAGCTACCATTGTTGTTGCTCGGTCACTCAGCTGTGTGTGACTCTTTGTGACCCCATGGACTGAAGCACACCAGGCTTCCCTGTCCGTCACTATCTCCTGGAGTTTGCTCGAACTCATATCCGTTGAGTCAGTGATGCCATCCAACTATCTCATCCTTTGTTGCCCCCCTTCTCCTCCTGCTCTCGATCTTTCCCACATCAGGGTCTTTTCCAATGAGTGGCCACGGTATTGGAACTTCAGCTTTATCATCAGGACTTCCAATGAATATTCAGTTGAATTCCTTCAGGACTGACTGGTTTGATCTCCTTTCAGCCCAGGGGATTCTCAAAAGTCTCCTCCAGCAACACAGTTCGAAAGCATCAGTTCTTTGGCACTCAGCCTTCTTTCTGGTCTGCCTCTCACATTCACGCATGATTACTGGAAAAACCGTAGCTTTGACTATACAGACCTGCGTCAGCAAAGAGATGTCTCTGCTTTTGAATATCCTGTCTAGGTTTGTCATAGCCTCTTTTCCACGGTGCAAGAGTCTTTTAATTTCATGGCTGCAGTCACCATGAAATTAAGTTACCTTATGACCCAGCAATCCCATTCCTGGGCATATACGCAGAGAAAGTCATAATTCAAAAAATACATGCACCCCAGTGTTCACAGCAGCACTGTTTACAATAGCCAGGAATTCTTTCCTGGTTCTCAGATCTCCCCTTATTGGCTGATGAACCTAAGTTGGGTGGCGCTAAATTCCTCTCTGGAAGAGTAGATTATCCTTGAAACTTTAGTTTCAAGAAGAGGTACCTGGGTTACGCTAAATTGAAAGACTGGGAAGCCTTGCTGGAAAGTCTCCCTGACCCAAAATCTAATTCATTGCCTCATTTTTTAAAGAAAACCTTAACTCTATTTGTTTGTTTATTTCCGGCTGCACTGGGTCCTCGTTGCTGGGAGGGCTTCTGTCCGGTTGCCGTGAGTGGGGGCCACTCTCTAGCTGTGGTGTCAGGCGTCTCTTCTCGCAGAGCACAGGCTCTAGGCATGCAGGCTTCAGCAGCGTGTGGAGACGCATGTGGACTCTAGAGGACAGTCTCAGTGTGGCTCGCAGGCTTAGCAGCTCCGCCGCATACGGGCTCTTCCCAGATCAGGGATCAAAACTGTGTCTCCTGCGTTGGCAGGTGAATTCTTTACCACTGAGCCACCAAAGAAGCCCTCGCCACCTCTTTAAGCCTCTTCTAGGGCTTGTCAGGGATAAATACACATCTTCAAAGTCTTTCCCACAAATAAGGAAGCCTTAGTCATCTGAGCACGCAGACTTAACTTACTCCAACTGTTCTCTATAAGCTAGTGAATTTCCGTTGTGATACCTGATCCACACCCAAGTGTCAAAGCCACGAGCTCTCTAGCCTGGCCTGCTTATATGTCTGTGTACACGTTATACCTTGGATAAAAGTCTCTACCCCTAGATAAGTTTTATCAAAATTAAATTTAGAGAAGAGCTCTATGTAATTGACTTAAAAGGTCAGTGCTTAAAATTAAATATTTTTTAAATGTGAAAGAAGCTGGCTAAAATGAATTTCAGGTTCATGTGATCTAAGAAAAGTCTGATTTTTTTCTTTCTTTCCTGTTTTTTTTTTGGCTGTGTGGGCTCTGTGCTGCCTTGCGGGCTCCTCTAGGTGAGGCATGAGGTCTTAGCCGCCCTGTGGTATGTGGGCTCCTCGATCCCCGAGCAGTGACGGAACCCACTTCCCCTGCATTGGAAGTCCCCTTGGCATAGGATGTAAAGCAAGTGTGAATCCAGCCAGCGCATGGAGCAGGAAACTGAGGTGGAATAAAGCAGAAAGCAGTGAAAGATCATGAGGAGTTTTGAGACTCCTTGGGGCCGATACAGTCAGGTTTTTTGTAGGGAAGGCACCCTCTTATGTTGAGTACTACTTCCATCGCGTATCACTTTTCTGTTGCTGTGTACATGTTTTCATACACGTGTGGCTGAAAACAATGCACACCAATTATTTCACTCTTTTAGTGGATCAGGAGTTTGGTCATGCCTTAGCTGAGTTGTCTGCTTCAAGGTCTTACAAGATTGTGCTCAAGTTGTCAGTGAGGACCAAAGTCTCAATGAAGACGGGATTGAGCAACAAGACACTTCAAAACTCACTCGGGTTATGACTAGAATTCATTTTCTTGTGGTTGTAGGACTGAAGGCCTTAGCTTCTGTTGTCTGTTGGTGAAGGTCACCCTCAGCTCATACAAGCTGCCTGCACTTTCTTATCTTGTGAGCCTGCCAACATGGTCCCTTGCTTCATCAAACCTGGGAAGGAGAGACAGAATCCAGAAAGATAGGTCTCACCCTGCACACATAATCACACATATCCCACAACCTTTGGTGTATTCTGTATGCCTAGAAGCAAGTTACAGATGTGGCCCCAAATTGAGGAGAGAGGTCGTACAAAGGCTAGAACATCAAGAGGCAAGGATTTTGAGGCCCACACTGGTTATATACATACATTTATCTGTATAGATATCTATATAGATACAGATATATTTGTGTGTGTAATGATTTAAATGGATTGCAAGGAGATCCAACCAGTCCATTCTGAAAGAGATCAGCCCTGGGTGTTCTTTGGAAGGAATGATGCTAAAGCTGAAACTCCAGTACTTTGGTCACCTCATGGGAAGAGTTGACTCACTGGAAAAGACTCTGATGCTGGAAGGGATTAGGGGCAGGAGGAAAAGGGGACGACAGAGGATGAGATGGATGGATGGCATCACCGACTTGAAGGACGTGAGTTTCAGTGAACTCAGGGAGATGGTGATGGACAGGGAAGCCTGGCGTGTTGCGATTCATGGGGTCGCAAAGAGTCAGACATGACTGAGCGACTTAAACTGAACTGAACTGAACTGAATGATTTAAAAATTACAGGAAATTTAAAAACATTATTTTATTTTATTTTTGACCACGCTGGGTCTTCAGCGCTGCGTGTGGTTTTCTCCTGTCGTGGGGAGCGGGGCTGGCCTTCACGGCAGTATACGGGCTTTGTTTGGTGCACAGGCTCAGAGCGCGCGGGTTCGGTAGCCGTGGCACACGGGCTTAGCTGACCCGCAGCATGTGGGATCTTCCCGGACAAGGGATTGAACCCGTGTCCCCAAGTTGGCAGGCAGATTCTTAACCATTGAGCTATCAGTGAAGTCCAGGACCTTTTTAAGACTAGCAGAGAGAAACTCCATAGAGCCTTAATGTAGATTCACCCACTAACATTCTGTCCCATTTGCTGTGGCCTTCTCATTCTCTCTTTCAATTAGTATTTGCCTAAACCATTCAAGAACATTACACTTACTGTCTCTTTCTTCTTAAATATTTGTTTGTATTTTTTGAGGTGCGGGGGCAAAACATTCTCTCACACAGCCAGAGGGAAATTTCCAATATCAGGGAATTTAACAGTAAATCAACAGACACAGATGGCTCACGGTGCATTCGGCATATATAACCCTGCGTATGGAGTGCTGCTGCTGCTGTTCACTCGCTAGGTCGTGTCTGACTCTTTGTGGCCCCACGGACTGCGGCACGCCGGGCTCCCCGTCCCCTACTATCTCCCAGATTTCTCAGATTCATTTTCACTGAGTCAGTGAGCTGTCTATCAAATGTAACAGCATCTATCAAACAATGGATCAGTACCAGCTTTGATCTGGTTAGGCAGGAGTTTGTTTTCTTTGGGGATTTAGATTTGGGGATTTAAGTGTGGTCTTAGGTAATAGGTGTGAGTGCCAAATTGAGAAGGGGTGGGATACGCTCGCTTGTTTTCTGTGTAAACTGGACTGGGTTATGCTCCTCAGTTATTGGATCCAATACTCATCTAGGTGTTGCTGCGAAGGTATTTTGTTGATGTGCTCAGCATCTGCAATCAGTTAGTCAACTGATTGTCCAATCTTTTAAGGATTTTATTTTGATTGAGTCTTCCTTATCTAATCAGTTGTAAGGCCTTGAGAGGAAAAGTAAGGTTTCCCTGAGGAAAAAATTCAGCTTCAAGCCTGCAGCATTAGTTCTGACTGCAGTTTCCAATCTGGAGAAGGCAATGGCACCCCACTCCAGTACTCTCACCTGGAAAATCCCATGGACAGACGAGCCTGGTGGGCTGCAGTCCACGGGGTCGCTAAGAGTTGGACACGACTAAGCGACTTCACTTTCACTTTTCACTTTCATGCATTGCGGAAGGAAATGGCAACCCACTCCATTGTTCTTGCTTGGAGAATCCCAGGGATGGGGGAGCCTGGTGGGCTGGCGTCTATGGGGTCGCACAGAGTCAGACACGACTGAAGTGACTTAGCTGTAGCAGCAGTTTCCATTCTGTTCTCTACCCATTGGATTTTGGACTTGCCAAGCCCCACAACTGCATAACCCAATTCCTTGAAATAAATGTCTTATGTTGTTCAGTTGCTAAGTAGTGTTTGACTTTCTGCAACCCCATGGACTGCAGCATGCCACGCCTCCCTGTCCTTCACTATCTCCCAGAGTTTGGTCAAGCTCATGTTCATTCTCTGCCACCCACTTCTCCTCATGCCCTGAATCTTTCCCAGAATCACAATATTTTCCAATGAGTCAGCTCTTTGTATCAGGTGGCCAAAGTATTGCAGCTGCAGCTTCAGCATCAGTCCTTCCAATGAATATTCAAGGTTGATTTCCTTTTGGATTGACTGGTTTGATCTCCTTGCTGTTCAAGGGACTCTCAAGTCTTCTCTAGCACCACAATTCAAGAGCATCAGCTATTTCACGCTCAGCTTTCTTTGTGGTCCAACTCTCATATCCGTTCATGACTACTGGAAAAACCATAGCTTTGACTATATGGACCTTTGTTGGCAAAGTGCTGTCTCTATTTTTTAATGCACTGTCTGCGTTTGCCATAGCTTTGGAGAAGGGAATGGCAAGCCACTTCAGTATTCTTGCCTTGAAAACCCCATGAACAGTATAAACAGGCAAAATGATAGGATACCAAAAGAAGAACTCCCCAGGTCATTAGGTGCCCAATATGTTACTGGAGATCAGTGGAGAAATAAGTCCAGAAAGAATGAAGGAATGGAGCCAAAGCGAAAACAATACCCAGTTGTGCATGTGACTGGTGATAGAAGCAAGATCCGATGCTGTAAAGAGCAATACTGCATAGGAACCTGGAATGTCAGGTCCATGAATCAAGGCAAATTGGAAGTGGTCAAACAAGAGATGACAAGGGTGAACGTCGACATTCTAGGAATCAGCGAACTAAAATGGACTGGAATGGGTGAATTTAACTCAGATGACCATTATATCTACTACTGCGGGCAGGAATCCCTCAGAAGAAATGGAGTAGCCATCATGGTCAACAAAAGAGTCCGAAATGCAGTACTTGGATGCAATCTCAAAAACGACAGAATGATCTCTGTTCGTCTCCAAGGAAAACCATTCAATATCACAGTTATCCAAGTCTATGCCCCAACCAGTAATGCTGAAGAAGCTGAAGTTGAACGGTTTTATGAAGACCTATAAGACCTTTTAGAACTAACACCCCAAAAAGATGTCCTTTTCATTATAGGGGACTGGAATGCTAAAGTAGGAAGTCAAGAAACACCTGGAGTAACAGGCAAATTTGGCCTTGGAATGCGGAATGAAGCAGGGCAAAGACTAATAGAGTTTTGCCAAGAAAAGGCACTGGTCATAGCAAACACCCTCTTCCTATCCCTACAGGAAGTACGGGAATGGATTGAGGGGAGGGTCGATGTTAAGGAGTGGTCTCAGCTGCACAGCCCTGCCACTACCTTGATTTTGGAGGTCAGCTCATCCTACAGGATGAATCATCTAATCAAGCACCAAATGATTGTTCTGACCCTGCCTAGGGCACTCTGAGCCCTCTGCATACCATGAGGTAATCTAATCAACATCACCCATGAATGCATTCATTCAAAGACATTGGCTTTCCAAGCACATTATGGTCTTGGTAAGTGTTCACAGGCTTCCCTGGTGGCTCAGATGGTAAAGAATCCACACAAAATGCAGGAGACCCGGGTTGAATTCCTCTGTTGGGAAGATCCCCTGGAGAAGGGAATGGCAACCCACTCTAGTATTCTTGCCTGGAGAATTCCATGGACAGAGGAGCCTGGCGGGCTATAGTTCACAGAGTCCCAGAGTCGGACATGACTGAATGACTAACACAACACTAAGTATTCACTTTTTAAAAGGAGTCTCTGCACTGGAGGTGACTATAAGGAATTTGGTGGAAGTTATGATAGATAAGTAACACTGTCTTATTTTTAAAATTTTATCTATTTATTTATTTGGCTGTGCTAGGTCATAGTTGCGGCATGCAGGATCTTTGGTCTTCGTTGCAGCATGCAGGATCTTTAGCTGTGGCACGTGGATCTAGTACCCTGACCAGGGATCGAACCCAGGGTCCCAGCATTAGAAGCACAGCGTCTTAACCATTGGACCACCAGGGAGGTTCCATATTGTCCTATTTAATCAGATTTAAGCATGTCGTATTGTCCTATTTAAGCATGCAATATCTAAAGGCCTTTCAGGTTCAGAGAGACATTGAATCAAAAGTTGTAATAAATTTTTAATTCTTTTAAAACAAAACCCTGTTGCAAAGACTCATGAAGAACAGGAAAACAATAAAATTATCCCTGCCTCCTGTTACAGCCACTAGTCAGTCTCCAATCCTGTTTGGCAGCTCACGTTGAGTACATGGAATTCACAGTAGTCTAGCCCTTTCCAAAAGGAAAAAGAGAAACAAATTAGGGGGTTAATCCTTGCTGTCTGATGAACTCCCACTGTCCGAATCACAGGCTGCTGAACAAACAGATTTAAAGCCTCTGTTTGCAAAAGCATTCTGATTATCATCCAAAGTTGTTGTGTTTTTCCCACCAAACTCACTACTTATGTCATCTTGTAAAACAGACAGTTGGGAAAGTACTAAGGGTTGATCCTTCTTAGGAAAATAGGTTGTCATAGTTACTGTTTTATAAATATGGGCTCTGGACCAATTCCAATACTGATGACAGTTAGGAAACATCTTTCTAATTAGATGGCCAGAGAATTAAAGTTACATACTTTGTATTGTCTCACAAGAAAAACAAAGGTCTCTGAAATTTAAAATTTTAGTTTAATTTAAAAAATATGCTTGAAAAAAAATAGCTGCTACTGTTAGGGAGTAAATAGAAGCAGTCTCCATTTTTTGAAGTAAGATTTTTAGTTAAAAAAAAATAATAATACGCACAAGCTCCTTTTAAATTTTTGTATAAAAATAATAGAGAAGAAATCCCAAATCAAAGTTGTTACTTGAATGTCCTATCTATTCACCTTTTCCCACAAGATACTTCCACACGTGAGCAAACAGTTGTAATAGCTTTAATTATGAATGACTATGACAGGAAACTAAGATTGTATGAGACCAATAATGTCAGATTATGTACTGTATTCTTTTGAGGCACACTTCTTCAAATTGCCGTATAAATCTTTCTGAGAATGAAGGAGAATGTTGGAAGTTTAATTTTGGGGTTGGGGGAGGTATACTTTCAACATAGCAAGGAAGTGACCATGTAATCTCACAGAAAGGAGAAACCTCCCTGACTCAAGGGCCACAGTTTTCTTATTCAAGCCACACCCCTCCATCCACACACAGGACGTCCTACTTCAAAAGCTCACGTGCAAACTCGGGCCTCCCAACAGGTGCTCAACACATAGCTGTGGAATGAATGAACAACTAAAAGCTGATCTACCCACAGAAAGGCTTCAAATCAAAACAGAAACAGAACAGTGAAAAGACAGCTAAGAATGGGAAAAAATAGTTGCAAAAGAAGCAATTGACAAAGGATTAATCTCCAAAATATACAAGTGGCTCATACAGCTCAATATCAGAAAAACAAACAACCCAATCAAAAAATGGGCAGAAGACCTATACAGACATCTCTCCAAAGAAGACATATAGGTGGCCAATAAACACATGAAAAGATGCTCAACATCGCTGATAAGAGAAATACAAATCAAAACCACAATGAGGTATTACCTCACACCAGTTAGAATGGCCATCCTCAAAAAAATCTACAAACAATAAATGCTGGAGGGGATGTGGAGAGAAGGGTACCCTTCTGCTCTGATCCTAGGAATGTAAACAGATACAGCCATTATGGAAAGCAGGATGGAGGTTCCTTAAAAAACTAGGAATAAGTCTACCACATGACCCAGCAATCCCACTACTGAACATAAACCCTGAGAAAACCACAAATCTAAAAGACACACGCGCGCCACTGTTCACTGCAGCACTACTCACAACAGTCAGTACCTGGAAGCCACCGAGATGGCCACTGACAGACGAACAAATCAAGAAGCTGTGGGACAATTATACCACCGAGTATGACTCAGCCATAAAAAAGGAACACATTTGCATCAGTTGTAGTGAGGTGGATGAATGCAGAGCCTCTTAAACAGAGTGAAATACACCAGAAAGAGAAAAACAAGCATTGTATATTAATGCGTATATATAACAGTTAGTGGGAAGTCGCTAAATAACACAGGGGGTCTAGCCTGGCGCTCTGTGATAGCCTAGAGGGGGTCGGATGGAGGGGCAGGAGGGAGGCTAAGGAGGGAAGATATATATATTTATGCCTTATTTGTGGACAAGAAAAACTAACACAAAGTTGTAAAGCAATTTTCCACCAATTAAAAAATAGATTTAAAAAAAGGTATGTCAATATTCCACTCTTCACTTTCAGTGGAACAATGATAGAAAATTTAAAGGCACTGGATTCTGGAAGCTGAGTGTAATAAATAAAAATGTTCTTTTCAGATTTGGCAAGTTTGCTATTTTCTTCGTCCCAGCATTAGGCAGAAATCTGCAGTCACCAGTGATACTCCACCAGAGTTAACCTGTCAAAACTCTCTAGTAACAAATCCAGTATATGAACCACACTGGGAAGAGACAGATGGACACCGTACACTCACGGTGACGGGAAAGAGAAGGAGGCTTAAAATGGAAAGCCTCACTTCCGCCTGCCCCTGAACAGCTCTGTGTTTGCATAGACTCTCTGAAGGCCCAAGCACTTCATCTGTAAAATGGAGTAAATAATAACACTTATTTTAAGGGATGGGCAAGATTCAAATGATGTGTGTGACAAGTGCTTTATAAACTGCAAGGAATAAATAAAATCAGAAGTTCCGGAGTGAATTTTTCTCCTCAGTGCCAGCTGTGTCAGTCAGCTAGGGCTGCCATAACACAACACCACAGAGTAGGGGGCTTGACGGAAATTTTTTCTCACATTTTCTCACAGGCTGCGAGTGTAAAATCAAGGTGCCAACAGGTTGGATTCCTCCTGAGGCCGGTCTCCTTGGCTTGCAAGATAGTCTCCTTTTATCTCTTCACACGACTGTTCCTCTGTGATCACACACCCCTGGTCTCTCTGTGCCCCAATTTCTTCTTAGAAGGACATCAGTTGGATTAGGGCTCTCCCTAAAGGTCTCATTTTAGCTTAATCACCTCTTTAAAGACCCAATCTTTAAATACGGTCACTTTCCGAAGTACTAGATGTCAGGGCTTCAGTGTCTTTGGGCGGGAGCGGGGGTGGTGACAGAATTTAGCCCATAATACCAACTAAATATATTTTAATATAAAAGTGTGGTAAGGGGATGAGATACTGTAACAACACTGAAGGCTGATCTGCTGACTAATTAGCAGAATGCCAGAGTTAAATGATAGCATTTGGAGAGAACGATATATTATAATTGTTAAGAAAACAAGTCCATTACCAAATAACACATTTATTTACACCAATGGCCTCACAACATTAACAGCTAAATGGAGTAGCTAATGGACTTTAGATCATAAGAAATGATTCGTGTAGCTGCTCTTTTCCTTGGCTGCTGGAACACAATCTTTCAATTTAACGGGGCTCAGTAGATAAAGTACGCTGCTTATTTAGACTGGTAAATTTTTTACTCCCCCACCCCCAATTTTTTTCCCTAAACGTTACCAAGTAATTTTAGACAACTATCTAATACTTGATTGACATTCTATTAGTTGTCATGACAGCTAACAACAAGTATAGGTAATACTTATTGAAAGCTTACCACATGTCAAGTATTATGCTAAGAGTTTTATATCCATTATCTTGTTTTATCCTCACACAACCCTCATACAACAACCATGAGTATCCTTTTTATCTCAGCTTTAATGTGGAGATACTGAGGCTCAGAGAAGTTACCCATTTGGTCAGTGAAGGAGCTAAGATTCAAACTTGGTTGTGTCTAACTCCAGAGCCCATATTCTCAATTACCTCATGTGGCTCTCTTGTCTTAATCCTAACTGGACTTGTCAGTCGTTGACGAAATGACTCTTTCTAAAGATTAGGCTGCAACTACACTATAGCAAGGGCTACCCAGGTGGATCAGCAGCAAAGAATCTGCCTGCGATGCAGAAGACACAGGAGATGTCACCGGATCCCTGGGTAGGAAGACCTCCCTGGAGGAGGGCATGGATGGTAATCCACGCCAGTGTTCTTGCCTTGGAGAATCCCATGGACAGAGGAGCCTGGCAGGCTACAGTCATAGCATCACAGAGTCAGACGCGACTGAAGCAACTGAGCACACACACATGTACATCACAGCAAATCTGCAGGAAATTACATTAAAATACGAGTGATGCCTCCATCTAATTAGAAAAGTCTGGCTGCCGTCTATGGGGTCGCACAGAGTCGGACACGACTGAAGCAACTTAGCAGCAGCAGCAGCAGCTCTTTTGGAAATTTCCACAGTTCTTGTATTCTCAATTTCCCACAGTTCTTCCAGGTCACCCAAGAATACTTCTTAGAGGCAGCATAGTTTGGGGGCATAAAACTGTGACAGATTTTTACGTGTATTCTCACAATGCCAGCAAACAGAAGTATAAGTCTCACAGAGGCAAAGGCTTGAAACTCAGTGACCAATGCAGGATAAGGCACCAATCTGAGAACAGGGAGATTAATTGAGAGCCTCATACAAAACAACAGAACCCTCACTTTCCTTTTTCATCCAGTTCCCAAGTACCAATGTCCTCATTCCTGGCACTTACATACTTATTCTCAAGGAAGTATTTCAGAAAAGAGAGGATCCTGGGAGGTGAGGATGAGTGGTAAGAAAGACTGAAAATTAATAAGAAGTTTGATCATGTGGGAAAAAAATTTAGACCAGAAGACAGTGATAGGTATAAAAATTAATTATCAATTCCAGGATTTTTTAATTAATAAGAAATTAAATAATCCAAAACTAAATATTGATTTAATTTTTAAAAGTTGTGAAGTTACTATGTTATAAAGAAACTGGTAACAGGAAGGAGGTGAAATAAAAGTTAAATCCTCATCTAAAATATCAGGAAATCAATGGATAATGTTTAAAGCTGATATCTCAGTAGAAGTTATAAGCACATTATTCAGAATTATGGATACAAACAGCTGAGTGGTGACTGCTGCTCTTGGGAAACAGGTCAAGATGGAGTCAGATGAAGGGACTGCTATTTTTGTTTTATATTATAAAGGCTTTTGTATTACAAGCTTTTCAGTAAATACTATTTGACATTTTTAACTATATGTTTATTCCTTGGATAAATATAAAACACTATTTTAAAAAGATTATGTTTTAAAATGGTGTGACTGGAAAGGAATCAAGATGGCAGAGTGGGAATACCCTGAATCACCTTCCTTGGGCACACCAAAATGACAACTCCTCACCGAGCAGCTTTCCATGAGAACAACCACAAGGCTAGCAGGAAAGACTTCCTAAGACTAAAGAGAGAAGGAAGGAAACACAATGAGCTGGGTAGGAGAAGCAGCATTCCCTAAGGAGCAAAAGTCTGAGCCTCGCTTTGGACTCCCCAACCCAGGGTTTTGAGCAAGAAAAATGAAGTCCCAGAACATCCAGCTTTGAAAACCAGCAGGGCTTATCTTCAGGAGAGCTGGGGTTGTATAAGAAACAGAAACTCTCCTCTTAAAGGACATGTGAAAAACCTCATACACTCCAAGTCCCAATGCAGAGGAGGTAACCTGAAAGGCACCTGGGTTGATCTTGGAGACTCTTCTGGAGAGGTGAGAGGCAACTGAGACTCCCTCTGGGGTCTGAGACACAGGCAGAAGACTTTTTTTTTTGGATCTCATTCTACTGTGCTGATACTGGCACTGGCAAGTATAATTGTGAAATGCTCCTTCCAGTCTAATATTGAGGGGGCCTTCCCTACTCACCAGCAAACTCACAGCAACCACACATGGCTGGGCCACATGGCCAGTCATGCTAGGAGCTGGCCCCGCCCAGCAGACCCGCAGCAGCTACATAAGTCAGAGCCTCATAGCCTCACTACCAGCATGCGTATGGTATCTGGCCCCACCACAAGAGAAGGACCCGTGCAGCCACATAAGAAACATCCTAGGAGGATCTATTCTGATGACCAGAAGGAAGTATGATGCTGGGTCCCAGAGGATGTCTCCTACATAAGATTATTTCTCCAGGATCAGGAGACATAACAGATTTACCTAATACAAAGACATAAGCACATAGAATTAGGCAAAACAAGATCATTTCTCCAAGATCAGAAAACATATCAGACTTACCTAGTACATAGAAATAAACGTACACAAGTAGGCAAAACAGAGAAACATGTTCCAAACAAAGGAACAAGAGAAAAACCTCAGAAAAAAGAACCAAATGATAACAAAGATAGACAATCTACCCAATAAAGAGTTGAAGACAATGATTGTAAAGATGCTCGCTGATCTGGGTAGAAAAATGGATGAGTACAGGGAGAAGTACAACAGATTAGGAACTATAAAAAAGAACCTGAAGAATATAATAACTGTCAGTCAGAGCTGAAGAATATAACTGAAATGAAAAATAGACTAGAAGGAATCAACAGTAGATTAGATGATAAGAGTAGGTCAGCAATCCGGAAGACAGGGTAGTGGAAATCACTCAAGTGGAAGAGAAAAAAGAAAAATACATATATATATATATTTTGCATGAGGATCATTTAAGGGTCCTCGGAGACTACTATTCACATTATAGCGGTCTGAGAAGAAAAGGAAAGAGAGAAAGGTAGAGACAAATTATTTGAAGCAATAAAAGCTGAAAACTTCCAGGTTCAGAAAGCACAGACAGTCCCAAACAAGAAAATCTCAAAGAGGTACACA
Organism: Cephalophus harveyi; assembly: GCA_006410635.1. Classification (NCBI taxonomy): domain Eukaryota; kingdom Metazoa; phylum Chordata; class Mammalia; order Artiodactyla; family Bovidae; genus Cephalophus; species Cephalophus harveyi. The sequence continues at coordinate 183,894 of SJYT01047332.1, read as the reverse complement.
CCAAAACACACAGTAATTGCAATGTTAAAAATGAATGAGAAAGAGAATCTTAAAAGCATCAAGAGAAAAGTGACTAGTTACATAAAAGGTAACTCCCATAAGACGACTGGTTGACTTTTCAATAGAAACCTTGCAGGCCAGAAGGGAGATGCACAATATATTTAAAGTTATGAAAAGCAAAACCTATAACCAAAAATATTCTACCCAGCAAGGCTATCATTCAGAATTGAAAGAGATACAGTTTTACAAACTAGCAAAATTTAAAAGAATTTATCACCACTAAACCAGCCTTAAAAACATGTAAAAGTGACTTTTCTAAGTGGAAAGGAATAGGTCACATTTAGAAATAAGAAAATCATAAAAGTAAATATCTCACTGGTAAAGGCAAACATATAGTAAGGGCAGTGGATCACCCAATCATAAAGTTAGTAGATAGGTTAAAAAAAATTAAAACAGTAAAATTATCTACAGTTCACCCTTGAACAACATGGGTTTGAACTATACAGGTCCACTTATATGTGGGTTTTTTCAATAGAAAATGTACAGTTTTACCAGTTTCATGGTTGACTGAATCTGTGGATATGTAGGGACAACTATAAAGGAAAATGCAGATTTTCTACTGCATGCAGAGTTGGTAAGCCTAACCTTCACTTTGTTCAAGGGTCAACTGTATCTCTACAACTAATAGTTAACATAAAATTAAAAGATATAAAATATGATGTCAAAAAACATAAAACATAGGGGGCAATGAAAGTGTTCAGTTCAGTTCAGTCGCTCAGTCGTGTCCGACTCTTTGTGAACCCATGAATCGCAGCATGCCAGGCCTCCCTGTTCATCACCATCTCCCGGAGTTCACTCAGACTCATGTCCATCGAGTCCGTGATGCCATCCAGCCATCTCATCCTCGGTCGTCCCCTTCTCCTCCTGCCCCCAATCCCTCCCAGCATCAGAGTCTTTTCCAATGAGTCAACTCTTCGCATGAGGTGGCCAAAGTACTGGAGTTTTGACGCCCGAGGATGAGATGGCTGGATGGCATCACGGACTCGATGGACGTGAGTCTGAGTGAACTCCAGGAGATGGTGATGAACAGGGAGGCCTGGTGTGCTGCGATTCATGGGGTTGCAAAGAGTCGGACACGGATGAGCGACTGAACTGAACTGAATTGAACTGAAGAGATCATAAACTTAAAGAATACACATTTCTCATGTTTCAGTTCAGTCGCTCAGTCGTGTCCGACTCTTTGCGACCCCATGAACTGCAGCACGCCAGGCCTCCCTGTCTATCACCAACTCCTGGAGTCCATCCAAACCCATGTCCATTGAGTCGGTGATGCCATCCAGCCATCTCCTCCTCTGTCGTCCCCTTCTCCTCCTGCCCTCAATCTTTCCCAGCATCAGGGTCTTTTCAAATGAATCAGCTCTTTGCATCAGGTGGCCACAGTATTGGAGTTTCAGCTTCAACATCAGTCCTTCCAATGAACACCCAGGACTGATCTCCTTTAGGATGGACAGGTTGGATCTCCTTGCAGTCCAAGGGACTCTCAGGAGTTTTCTCTGACACCACAGTTCAAAAGCATCAATTCTTCGGTGCTCAGCTTTCTTCACAGTCCAACTCTCACATCCATACATGACCACAGGAAAAACCACAGCCTTGACTAGATGGACCTTTCATGTTTAGTGTAAACCAAGCATCTATAATAGATACACAAAAGTAAAGAGAAAGAAATCCAAATGTAACACTAAATCTAGTTATCAAATAACAAGGGAAGAGAGCAAGAGAAGAAAAAATACAGCAGGGAACTACAAAAACAATCAGAAAACAATGAACAAAGTGGCAATAATTACATACCTATAACAAATTACTGGAAATGTAAATGAACTAAGTGTTCCAATCAAAAGACAAAGAGTAAGTGAGTGGAGACAAAATAAGACTCATATATGCTGCTTCCAAGAAACTAACTTCACATTTAAAGACATACACAGACTGAAAGATAGGAGATGGAAAATGGTGTTTCATGCAAATGAAAAGAAAGTTGGAACTTGTCAGAAAAAATAAACTTTAAAACAAAGACTATAAAAGAGATAAAGAAGGGTATTGCTGCTGCTGCTGCTGCTGCTAAGTCGCTTCAGTCGTGTCTGACTCTGTGTGACCCCAGAGACGGCAGCCCACCAGGCTTCCCCGTCCCTGGGATTCTCCAGGCAAGAACATACTGATAAAAGGATCAGTCCAACAAGATATAACACTTGAAAATATATAAGCACCCAACATACATGGTTCACCAAAATACATAAAACAAATATTAACAGACATAAAGGGATAAATAGTAGGAGACTTTAACACCCTACTTACATCAATGATCAGATTATTCAGGAGTAAAATGGTAAGGAAATGCTGACCTTAACCTATACATTACAGCATAAGGATTTATTTTATATATATATATATTTATATATATATAACAATCCATGCAAAAAACTGTAAAATAAACATTTTTTTTGAGGTGCATTTGGAACATTCTGTAGGCTACATTACATGCTAAGCCACAAAACAAGTCTCAGTAAACATAACAAGACTGAAATCATGCCAAGCATCCTTTCTAATGAGAACAATATGAGACTAGAAATTAACTACAAGGAAAACTTAAAAAATAAGTAGCCAAGTGGAAGGTAAGTAATATGCTACAAAGAAAAATAATTGGCTATTAAAGAAATTATAGAGGAAATCAAAGAAATAAAAAAAAAAATAACTGGAGACAAATGAAAATGGAAACATGATGTACCAAAATCTACTAGGCATAGGAAAAGCAATTCTAAGAGGGAAGTTTATAGTGATCTAGACCTTCAGAGTACATCATGAGAAATGCAGGGCTGGAGGAAGCACAAGCTGGAGTCAAGATTGCCGGGAGAAATATCAATAACCTCAGATATGCAGATGACACCACCCTTATGGCAGAAAGTGAAGAGGAACTCAAAAGCCTTTTAATGAAAGTGAAAGAGGAGAGTGAAAAAGTTGGCTTAAAGCTCAACATTCAGAAAACGAAGATCATGGCATCCGGTCCCATCACTTCATGGGAAATAGATGGGGAAACAGTGGAAACAGTGTCAGACTTTACTTTCTGGGCTCCAAAATCACTGCAGGTGGTGACTGCAGCCATGAAATTAAAAGACGCTTACTCCTTGGAAAGAAAGTCATGACCAACCTAGATAGCATATTGAAAAGTAGAGACATTACTTTGCCAACAAAGGTCTATCTAGTCAAGGCTATGGTTTTTCCAGTGGTCATGTATGGATGTGAGAGTTGGACTGTGAAGAAAGCTGAGGGCTGAAGAATTGATGTTTTTGAACTGTGGTGTTGGAGAAGACTCTTGAGAGTCCCTTGGACTGCAAGGAGATCCAACCAGTCCATCCTAAAGGAGATCAGTCCTGGGTGTTCATTGGAAGGACTGATGCTGAAGCTGAAACTCCAATACTCTGGCCACCTCATGTGAAGAGTTGACTCATTGGAAAAGACACTGATGCTGGGAGGGACTGGGGACAGGAGGAGAAGGGGACGACAGAGGATGAGATAGCTGGATGGCATCACCGACTCATGGACGTGAGTCTGAGTGAACTCTGGGAATTGGTGATGGGCAGGGAGGCCTGGCGTGCTGCAATTCATGGGGTTGCAAAGAGTCGGACACGATTGAGTGACTGAACTGGACTGAACTGAATTAAACTGAGACCTACCTCAAGAAACAGGTAAAATAAGCAATCCAATCTTATTCTAAAGGAACCAGAAAAAGAAGAACAAGGCCCAAAGTTAGTATAAGGAAAGAAGTAATAAAGATCAAAGCAAAAATAAATGAAATAGAGTCAAATAAAACAATTTTAAAGATAAATGGAAGATGAAAATATAAACAAAATGGATAAAGGGGAAAAAAAGGCCCAAATATATAAAACCAGAAATGAAAGAAGAGAAGTTCAAACTGACACCACAGAAATACAGAGGATCCTATTATTAAGACAGTTATACAGTAACAAAGGACAACCTAAAAGAAATAGATAAATTCCTAGAAACATACAATTTTCCAATACTGAATCACAAAGAAACAGAAAATCTGAATAGATCAACTACAGTAATTAAATTGAATCAGTAATCAAAACTCTTCACAGGAGAATTCTACCAAGCATTTAAGGATTAATACTTGTGCTTCTCAAACTACTCCAAAAAACTGATGAGGAAGGAATGCTCTGAACTCATTCTACTAGGCCAGCATCATCTTCATTCCAAAACCAGACACACTCAAAGGAAAAAAAAAAAACAAAAACTGGCAGATCAATATCATAGATAAACATGGATGCAAAAATCCTCAACAAGATATCAGCAAACCGAATTCAACAATACATTAAAAGGATCATAAGCCATGATCAAGTGAGGTTTATCCCAGAGATGCAAGGATAACTGAATATCCTGAAATCAATGTTACACACTACATTAACAAAATAAAGGGTAAAAACCATCTGTTCATCTCAATAGATGCATAAAAAGCTTTTGACAAAATTCAGCTTCCATTTATAATAAAAATTCTTAACAAAGTGGGTAGAGAGGGAACATAGCTCAACATAAGAAAAGCAATATGTGACAAGTGTATAGCCAATATCATAGTCAATGGTATAAAGCTAAAACCAGTTCCTCTAAGATAAGAAATAAGATAAGGATGTCCACTCTTGCCACTTTTATTCAAAAATGGTATTGGATGTCTTAGCCACAGCAATCAGACAATAAAAGAAATAAAACGAATCTAAATTGAAAAGAAAGAAACAATAAAACTGTCACTGTTTGTTGATGACATAATACTATATATAGAACAGCCTAAAAACTTCAATAAAATCTATTAGAACTAATAATAAATTCAGTAAAGTTGCAGGATACAAAACTAATATAGAGAAATTTGTTGTGTTTCTATATTTTAACAACAAACTATCAAAAAGAGAAATTAAGACAATAACTCCCTTCACAATTGCATCAAAGAGCATAAAATACCCAGGGATAAAAGAGGATTAAGACCTGTACTCTGGAAACTATAAGAACTGATGACAGAAACTGAAGATAACACAAGCAATGGAAAGATACAGCATGATTAGGGATTGGAAAAATTAAGCAAAAACAAAGGTGACAAGAGTATATAATGGGGAAAAGATAGCTTCTTTAAGAAATGATGCTGGGAAAACAGAGCAGCTGCCTGACAAAAAATGAAACTATAAGCACTGTACACTAGTTAGTTGATAAAACTGTTCCTGCAGGAGTATGAGTTAACAGTGCTGAAGCAATAAAATGCGCACACTGGAATTCAACGGAAGGCCGGTGATGGGAGCCAGCTTTCTCGTTGTTAGGTGAGAGGTTATAGAAAAGCAAGAGGATAAGGCTACAACGCGGTAAAGGATTAGAGCTAGAGACGTCAAGATGAATTCAAGTTTAGTTTAATATATCCATGGATGTTGTTGAGTTGCTAAGTCATGTCCAGCTCTTTTGTGACCCCATGTTGCAGCCCACCAGGCTCCTCTGCCCATGGTGTTTCCCAGCCATGAGTACTGCAGTGGGTTGCCATTTTCTTCTCCTGGGGATCTTCCCAACCCAAGTGTTGAACCTGCGTCTCCTGCACAGGCAGGCAAATTCTTTACCACTGAGTCACCAAGTAAGTCCACAGCAATAGATACAGATGGCTATATACAGAACTATTTACAGATATGTATATACAGAGGGGTTGGTATTATAAACATATCTCCTTGCTCTGTCAGCTGAGAGGACGTAGAACCAATGACATTTACTTATTACGACAGAGTAGCAGGCATACCCAGGGCCAGATCTTTGTTTTTTATGACAGTCTCCTAGAAGAAGAACTAAGGTTCCTTGGAGAAATGGCTGATTTTCAAACTGGGGCAGAAACATGCAAGATTAGCCTAGAGCATCTTGTAGTGTCAGAAAGCAAGGAAGTGCATAAAAACAAGAAAAGAACAACCCATGCAACAATAACGGGAGTATGTCAAAGGGATACAGGAGCCAAGTGAAAAAGCTCCCAGTGGCCACAGATGCGACAATACGAGCAAGAAAATAAGCTAGTATTGAATTCGTGGCTCAAACAGTAAAGAATCTGCCTACAATGTGGGAGACCTGGGTTCAGTCCCTGGGTTGGGAAGATCCCCTGGAGAAGGGCATGGTAACCCACTCCAGTATTCTTGCCTGGAGAATCCCCATGGACAGAGGAGTCTGGCAGGTTACAGTCCATGGGACCACAAAGAGTAATACAACTAAGTGACTAACACTTTTACTTTTCACTGAATTATAACCTGAAGTGTAGAATAAGTATCTCTGTAACCACTGTAACATATACAATTGAATAAACAAGTAAATAGACAAATAAAAATAGTCAAATCTGTGCAGAAAAATTACAAATAATTTATATAGGTGTTCCACCCTTGAAGAGGTACAGCCTGACTCTTCAACTCTTTAAGTGTGGGATGCACATATTATTTTCTTCCCAAGAATACAATATGTAAAGGGAAAACTTTAAGGTGAAGAACACTGTCAGATGAAGTTAACTTCAATGGTAGTTTCATATTGTTGATGTGTACCCTTGATATCGCATGATGAGAATGGCACGTTATACCTCTGTGGTCTTCCTCCCCCAAATATATCACTCTGAAATAATCATTAGCAAATATTAGACAAATCCCAATTGAGGGACATTCTATAAAAACATCTGATCAGCACTCTTAAACTGTAAGGGACATCAAAAAAAGGAAAACATGAGAAACAGTCAAACCAGGAGGAGTATAAGAGGTGAGACGTCTAAACGTAGCATGGATTTCTGGATAAGATCATAGAACAGAAGAAGGACATCGCGGGGTAAGAAAAACATGAATAAAGCATGGGTCAACATCAATATTGGTTCACAAATTATGGTAAATGCACCATACTAACATAAGATGCTAAAAACGGGAAACTGGGAGCATGGGCTATATGGGAATTCTGCACTATTTTCACAATCATCCTGTAAATTTAAAGCTGTTCTGAAATAAAAACTTTACTTAAAAAGAAGATAATGGTCACAAATTTCCATAATTTCTGCTCTAATTCTCTGTGTTAAACCCACAAGTTTCTAAAACTCTTGGGAGAAATCAAACAGCATAAGAGGGAGCATTATTTAAATTCATATCCAAGATCCCATTGAATTCTAAAATGTTCTGAACTGTAGGCAACAATCTACATTATGTTTTCAACATGCTGTACACTACTGTGACATCAATTGGCACTGAAGGTCAATATGTACATTTTGTCAGCAAACAATAGCTGACTTTGGCCAACTGGGACAAAATACAGGGATTTATTGGAAAGATACGGGGCAGCTCACAGAATCTTAGGTATAGCTAGCTACCCAGCTGGGCTTCGCAAAGGACAGGAAGCAGGCAGCTCCCAGACAGGCAGCACTGATCTCTTCTCATTTGAATCAGGTGACCACCTATAGGCAGAGTAGAGTGGAGAAGCTTATTTGTGATGTTACTTAGCCTGCATGCAAAGTGGGACAGTAAGTTCTCCCAGGTAACTAAGGCATTTCCAGAAGAGGAAGCAGGTGCTCAGGGGGCCAAAATACCAGCCGTCCAACCACAGTCGTTCCTTAAAATCCAAAGGGAAGGTTGAGGCCAATAGGACATTTGGACCCAAGCATCATGAGCTACAGAACAGAGGTGGCAAGTTACAGAGTTGAGAGGTGGGGCCCTCGAGAGAGGACTCTTCACGATCCCTCCTCAACACTGGCAGCACAGAGACGGAAGACATCAGAGTCAAACTGGTGTTTTCTGGGAAGGGAGCATTCAGTGAGAAACAAGTACAGAGAAGTCAAGCGAGTGACTTACACTTCATCAGTGTTGAGAGTAACCCATTTTGTCTACATGGGTGGGTGGTGTGTTTTCTCTTATTTCTTCCTTTGCAAATCAATATGATTTTTTTTTTTTTTAGAATATTCACAAATCCATGAATGAAAAAGAAAGCATATGTTCTTTCTTTGCTTCCAATGACCAACTTCAGCTATTTTAGTGTTCAGGCTGTCAGCAGTGGACTTCTAGGTACACAGGTCACATGCTCCTAGAACAGGATGCTATCAGCACTTCGGTGAGCTTGTCTCCACCTCCTCGATGGGCAAAGAGCCTTGCACTCAGGAGGGATACTGGAAAAGAACCTTCTTAAACCTTGACTCTTAGGAAACAGAGGCTCCTGCAATGGCAAGAAGGAAAGATCTTTGCTGGTTTCACTTCTTGTTGGGCAAATCAGTGCTAAGGCCCACTCAACTGTTTCTAGCTCTTTAGTTCTCTTGTGCGTTATGTAAGGCAGGTAGAGCAGGTAACCCAGGACACCAGCCTCCTGTGTCAGAATCCATCTTTTCTGATAATTTAGAAGATATCCCTCAGATTATTCCATCCGTGATTTCAATGCCAAAGAGCCAGCTGCAGTAAGTAATTTTTTCCCATTTCTGACTGCACAATGGACCATAATTGGCAGAAATGCATCCCACAAGTCAGTCTCTAACCCACGAGTCAGGCTTACATCAACAAATTCCTCCAATCTGCCAAGTGTTATTCCATCTGAGCAATCGCCTTATTCCTGGCACCCATCATGCCACTTCCTGTTTTGTATGCTGGTCGTGGGGCTCGTTTATGGCTGGCTGGAGTCAGCAAACTCAGCTTGAAAGTAGCCTGGTGGAATTCTAACCCCCAAATCCCTTACTATAGTTTAAAAATAAATCATACCAAAATGACAAAGCAGAACCAGGGCTTTGTTCCCCTCACTGAAAACGAAGGAGTTTAATGGAAAATAAAATGCCAAAGCTGCAGGGAAAATTACTATTGCAGAAATTGTATTTCAGATTTCTGAGCACAAGTCAATTATATTTCCTAAAGCTGTTCAGAGTATAGATAAAATGCCAGCTAACCTCGCAGTGTGTATATCTATTAATTTCCTACCAGCAATACCTGCTGAAAGTACCACAAGATGATTCCAGAGTTCTGTTTTGGGCCCTACGCTAGTTGCTTCTCCAACTCACAACCATTTCTATAGACTGCTCTGTGATGTGGGCATTCAAGGAATAAACCAAAACTATTTTTTCCCTCTTGTCTAGGTTGTAGTGAGTAACTATGGCCGCCTTTTTCAAAGCTATGCAGTCCTTGGAATGGTATCTCCTTTCACAAAGCTAATCAAAATCAAAACCTCAAACCCAGAGAGAGGTGAAGTTTCCTTATGATACACCAAAGGTATTCAATAAATGTTTATCAAAATTAAAGATGGAAGCACGAGTGCATGCTCAGTCGTGTTCGACCCTTTGGGATGTAGCTGGAGGCTCCTCTGTCCATGGGATACTCCAGGCAAAATACTGGAGTGGGTTGCCATGCCCTCCTCTAGGGGATCTTCCTGAACTAGGGATTGAGCTGATCTCCTGCACTGGCAGGCAGGTTCTTTACCACTAATGCCACCTGGGAAACCCAGATGAAAGTAGCACAAATAAAATTTGTTTATTGAAAAGCAACTAAATTTGTTTTGGCTATCACCCAAACTTACCACCACAATCCCCCAACACACGCATGGCACAATTATATAGAGAAGCTTGAATACAATGAAAGGAATAAAAATAATTTTCTTGAAAAGCCATTCATAATCACTTTGTAAATCCAACAGGTATTTAGGAAGCATTATTTCACAAGTTCTTTTCAGTGGTGTTCAAGGGAAGCATGTGGGTAGTGTAAACAACAAAGTAATGACTTAATGACTTAGATCTCAATGATCATAATACTGTTGCTGTTGTTTTGGTAAAGTTTTCAGCAATCAACAAGACTTTAGACTGAATAATAATAATAAATAATATAAATAATAAATAATAATAATTAATAATTTATAAATAGACAACCAAAACAACATCCCTTGAATTGCCTCTTTGGAATTTTAGTTGGTGAGGATTTTTTTTTCCTGAGAGGTGGAAAACAGTACATTTACAGAATATGGACAGTTTACTCTCCAACCTGAAATCACAACTAGAGTCTTCACTAGAAAAGGAATGGCAAAGTATTATCCCATAAAGCCTGAAAGCATGGAATAGATGAGAGTCTAGAGTCCTGAGTTAAGAGAAGACAGTCTTATCCATTTAATTTCCTCTTCTGACATCCCACCTGCACATGGGCAGGGCCGCCTTCCCTTGCATGGGTAGGGCAAAGCCCACTGCCCCTCCCTCTGATCTGGAATCAACTTATCATCACTTCGTGCTAGAGGAGCACAGGCGTTCACAACTTGAGAGCAGATAGATATTTGCTCTTCTGGACACATCATAAGGATGACGTGGTTGGCTCAGCAAGACTTTGAAAGCCAGAGTGAAAAGCAAGGGACCATACGTGTTGTAACCATTCTTTAAAATGCTGCCAGGCCTACAAGCAGCGTGGACAATGGCCCCATATGCAAGGTACATCTGGAGCTACATGCGGTTGCCTGATTGCCTTGCTCAGTGCTTCTGCATGCTTAGTAGAATGGGAGGATTTAATACAGAGTCCTCTTCATACAGGAAAGTAATGGTAGCTTGTGTGTGTGTGGCTGGAGGAGAGGAGCAAGAGGAAAGCGGAGGAGGAGTCAGTGGGTCTTGGCCTCACATGGTCAGAATGTCATGATCAGATGGAACCATCTGTACGGAGCATGGCTTGCACACACTCCTCATCAGAGCACTCCTGTCTCACCGCATCTTACTCACGTGGGCCTCATGCTGTGCTTGGTCGCTCAGGCGTGCCTCTTTGCGACCCCATGGACTATAGCCTGCCAGGCTCCTCTGTCCATGGGGATCCTCCAGGCATGAATACTGGAGTAGGTTGCCATGCCCTCCTCCAGGGGATCTTCTCCACCCAGGAGTCGAACCAGGGTCTCCTGCATTGCAGGTGGATTCTTTACCAGCACTTGGGCCTTAAGAACGGCCCCTTTTACAGACAGAGAGGAGGTCTCAGAGGAGAGCATATGGAATCATTCTGTGTAGCTGAGGCAGATTTGCTTTCTGAGACTAAAGATTCTAAGTTTGCAGCAATATACCTGCTTCTCTTAGTGCTCCTTCGAGGTAGGTCAGATTCTGCTGTTTCCTTCAAAGAGCTGGCCGACGAATTCACTGAATTCCTTTATTTTAGCATTATTTCTATAAAACCCTAAAGAAAATCCTACATAAAGTCATGAATTTGATCCATGCCTGATGTCATACATTTATGAAAAAACAGTAGCATCTTTATATGTCCCCAAGTCCTCAAAAATATCCTTATCATTTAATATACTTTTCAATAAGCATTTTTAGTTATTATTCTTATATTGGAAATTTGAGATTTTTCTGACATTAAAAGGCTAGATTAAAACAAACGATATGCTCCCAGAGATGACCCTGGCACATACAGGGTGTTTTCACATTAATTTGCAAGCTAACAGAAAGACTGCCTTTCTAGCTGCCTTCCTCGAAGTGAAAGGATAAGGAATGAAAAAGCAACCTGGAGTGAAACTTACTGATGTTATAAGACTTGACTTCTAAAGTGAGGCACAAAGCTTTAAAAAGAATATTTTTTAATCTTCCCCATACAATGAATGCATTTCAAATGTTAAAAAGAATCCCGAATGACCTTTGTCTAGCTAAAGATTCCTAATGAGGAAAAAACATCACAAATGAGTCACTCACCTGGTTCTGGGGAGCAAGATCAAGTTCTTGAATTATAGCACTTTGCATGGGGCAGCTCCTTTGATCCTAGCAGCAACAGCAGGCAGGAGGGAGCATCACTGTCACCTTACAGGTGGGGAAAGTGAGGCTCAGAAAACCCTGGGACGTCGCAGTTAGGCAGCAGAGCCAAGCCTCGGCCCGGGCCTGGCTGACTCGGCCAGTCCCTGCTGCTCCCTTTTGAATAACGCTGCCCCTGTGCTGCTCTATTAACCTCCATTCAGGAAAATGCCCACAGAAAGAGCAGAAATAATGAGAAAATCAGACTGCATTAGGTTTCACAGGAAAACCTCAGAATGTCAATATTTACATTTTTCAAATGTGCATGGTTTTCTACATATGGCCATTAGAAGGGTTTCTGAGATTTAAAGATTTCATTGTATTGCCGGAAAGAACTGCTTCTCAGTAAGCCTGATTATTATATGGTGGGCCTGGATGGCTCAGTGGCAGCAGGATGGGGGTGGTGGGGCATGAGCCTTAAATGCGAGAGGCCGGATGGAAGTGCAACTCACCGCATGTCCCTCTCACCAAGGACCCCTAACCCTGACCGCAGTGTGGGGGACAGACAGAACACGCGGCGCAGGGGGCTGGGGGAGTGCAGAGGGGCTCCTCACGTGGATCCAGCACCACGACAAGGGGGCAAGCCAAGGCCCACAGACGCCGCTCCTGCTCAGCTGCCATGTGCCCCCTGGAGAACATGCACCAGCCTTGCCCTTGCTGGCCTGAACCTGCACTTGGCAGGAACAAATGGCTCAGACCGTCTCCTCATTTACGAGCTGCATTTTTGGAGGAGCAGTCGACTCGTTCACATGTTGGAGCAAGGGCCCTTCCTGGCTGTTGTCTCGTACATTCGGTTTGGTTTTATAATTACTCCCAGTGGAAGCCTGCTGTCTTAAGCTTGATCTCTGTGTGTACCGATGGGGTCTGATGGCTCGAAAGCACATGGATCACTAAAATATTAATATAATTCCAGAAAATCACTTTGGTCTTCTTGCAGCACCCTCATCCTAAAAAATCCTGACTGCAGCCACTCAGTTATAGCTAATGCCATGGATTCCTGTTTGTTCCATCTCTCAGTCCTTTCCTCCAGCTGCTGGCACGGCAGCGAGCGTCCACTGAGCACAGAGCGAGGCCCACACAATGCAGCTGCACAGACCTGGGCTCAAGCCCTCAGTCGGTCCTCAGTAAGACCCCAACAAAATGCTTGGTCTTTGCAAGTATCACTTTCCCCAACTGTAAAGTAAGAAGCAATGACATGATTGTAACAATACTTCACCAACTGCAAATTAAATTAAATTAAATCAGTTCAGTTCAGTTCAGTCACTCAGTCATGTCTGACTCTTTGCGACCCCATGGACTGCAGCATGCCAGGCCTCCCTGTCCATCACCAACTCCCGGAGTTTACTCAAACTCATGTCCATTGAGTCGGTGATGCCATCCAACCATCTCATCCCCTGTCGTCCCCTTCTCTTTCTGCCTTCAATCTTTCCCAGCATCAGGGTCTTTAAACAGGAATATTAATTTTAAAGGGCTTCCCAGGTGGCACTAGTGGTTAAAGAACACACCTGCCAAAGCAGGAAACATTAGAGACCTGGGTTTGATCCCTGGGTTGGGAAGATCCCCTGGAGGAGGGCATGGCAACCCACTCCAGAATTCTTGCCTGGAGAATCCCATGGACAGAGGAGCCTGGTGGGCTATCATCCATGAGGTCACAAAGAGTCGGACACAATTGAAGTGACTTAGTACACATGCACACACATTCATTTTAAAAAGGACTTTACAGATTTAAAAAGTACCACGCAAGTGATCGTGATTAAGGTCATCATTGTGTAAAAGTACAGTGGGCGACAAGGAAGGGAAAGGTAGCCAGAGGTCTAGATGTGACCCAGTGAGAAAAAGCCTTAGAAACATTCCTCCCCATTCTGGGTCTGCCATTACCTCGATGTGCAACCCTGGACCAGGCGCTCAGCTTCTTTGTACCAGTCTGTGTCTGTCATAAATATGAATGGAAAGAAGGGAAGAAATGGGCTAGGATGTACACATCTTCTCTCATATAACCCAAACTGTAGGCTTCACGAGAAGCATCATGTAGCCACTGGTGCAGGTGAAGAGCCCAGAGACCCCGAGAACTTAGTGAAAAGAATGCAGAGCACAGCCTGGGGGCTCCAGGTTCAAAGCTTGCTCTTCCGACTCCAAGGCGCAAGCTCATCCTGGTCGGGAACCACACGGAAAAGGCAGAGTGGCCAGGACTTTGACTGAGGTGGCTTCTAAGGATTTCTTTTATTTCTAAAATATCATGAGTCTAAAACTTGGTGATTTTTCCATTTAATTAAAAATAAAAGCCTGAGCCATGCAGAGCTAAATCTCTCTCCAGCTTCTATGTGAGCTCCCTCCACAAATGTTCCCTTGTTTTTTCAGGGTCAGGCAAACTGGCTACTAGTGGGCTGATCAAAGCTCCTCAGATGTCCACTCCCATCGCTTCTCTGGGGGATGGCTGTGACTCATGGCATTGGGCTAATGCAACTCATCTCTCTTCTCACAAAAACACAGGCCAATAACAGCAAGACAAGCAAACCCCTGGCTTCCAATACTGTGAGAAAGATCTGCCCACACATCCCCAGCCCCATGGACAAAACAAACATCTCTTTCTCTCACTAAAAGAAAATAGCAGAATTTAAAGCATAATATGCTCATGGTACCCACACTGAGAAGGAAACAGAGAGAAACCACGGAGGAATTCTCCTCTCTGACCAATGCCTGCCACAGAAGAAAAGCGTTAAGAGGAAGGCTGCCTTGGGTTAAGTACAAGGCCTCTAACTCCATTTTATTTCCACTGTCACTGATGTAATTGTGAATTCCTGCTGCATTTATAATTAAGAAAGAAACAGATGGTAATGCTTAGCATTAAGCTCTAAGGAGTGGCCATTAAAACAATCTAGAATGCCAGCAGTTGTATATGATATCAGAGGTTCAGTTTACCATAACAAAGTTTTATATCCATGGGAAAAGAGGCTGAGAAATGAAGGCCTCTTTCTCCATCACAAATCCATTCCCATCACAGCTGTCCCCTCACCGAAGGCACAGTGCACATCACAGGTGGCCTCCTAGCCACATTTGTTGCTGGACACAAAATGGGTCATGTCACATGCTATAAATGGGCAACACAGGTGGCAAAACACAAAGCCCAAGGTGGAACATGCACCAAGTTATGGAAATGCAGTTGGTGAGGCACAGAGAATCACTAAAGGCACGTGGGGGTCAGGGCAGGCAGAGAGAGGAAAAATTCCAGAACGCTGTGGGAACATGGCCGGCAGCCTGGGACTCCTGGAGCACATAAGAGGCTATTAAATTCTGCTACAAAAATAAAACAAACTGCCCCTCTCACGAAATATATGTGTTTATGCAGTGTGTATATGTGTGTGTATGTGTATGTGTAAAAACTGAAAGGAGAATGGCTGTATTAATTTTTTCCACTAAGACAATCTTTAGTGACCGTATCAGCTAGCTGTTGGGAAAGTAATCTATCTCCCATTCTCCACTGATACACATGAGTGTTTCTGCCTTTAGTAATCTGAGCTTCCTGAACAGTTTCTCAGCTCAACCTGCCTTCAGATTCCTCTTTGAACTGATCTCATCTCATTGGAGTCACACCACGCTCTCACAGGGATCCGGTTCCCATGGTGGGGGCAGGTCACCTGACGAACCAAGGTACCCACCCTGGCAGCAGCTTGCGCTCACACTGGTCTGCCTCTGTCATCCTTAGCAGTATCTGTCACCTGCCAGCCTCAGGTCTAAGTCACTAATCACGCAAGGGGCATGGCAGCAGAGTAGTTTCACCTTTAGAACATCCCAAGGCCTCTCATTATAAGACCTTCCCACTATGAATAGTGCTATACATCACAAAATAATGAGGAACCAACTCTAAGAATTCTGAAATACACTGTCAGGTTAGAACATTCTCTGCCCAAATTTTGTCCCCACCCTCAACAGAGAGGGGGTGAGAGAGAGAGAGAGAGAAATTCAATAAGGAGCTAGTATAGAACAAAGGAGGGCAGGGGCAGGTAGAGTCTTGGGAACCATTGGTAAAAATGTTGAAAATCTGTGAACTCCTCTTCTGCTTGGACGATCCTTAAGAAAATGTCCGTAATGTTTCAGAGCCTCTGATTACGTGACCAAAGTCATGTTTGAGATTCATTGTGTCACAACTGTCAGAAAAGTAAATGGAAGATAATTCAGACCAGTGCTTTTACCAACATTTTCCAACTAACAGCACATTTATTGACTGTTCGACATGA
Source organism: Cephalophus harveyi (assembly GCA_006410635.1). NCBI lineage: Eukaryota > Metazoa > Chordata > Mammalia > Artiodactyla > Bovidae > Cephalophus > Cephalophus harveyi. The sequence goes on along the minus strand of SJYT01047332.1, from coordinate 167,847 downwards.
CTCAACAAGTCTTTTCTCCTGAGGTGCACAGGATATAGGAGAAAAACCCTAAGGCTGAGAAAAAGGAATGCCAGCATCCACAGGCCCAGAAGAGCAAACAGGCGTGGCCGGATGCTAGGAGTGACCTTTTAGACAGGCTGGGAACCGCACATCCAAGGAAAGGGAATACTCAGCACAGCAACCAATTAGTGAAGCCAGGAAGTGCAGTGACTGGCCCCACTTTCAAAGTACCATATACCTTTTCTCTGGCAGATACTGCTAGAGAGTCACCAACTCTACTCTCCCCTACTTCTAGAGCATTAATAATAGAGGCGTAGCTGGGTGTGTTGCTACTCAGCGAACCTGCACTTCCCAGCCTCCCTTGCACTTAAGCATGGCGCTGCTTCGAAGCTTGTCAATGGCTTGTTAATGGAAGTGACGTGGGCCACTTTCAGGTCTGAACCTTAAGATATTCCACATTGTCTTATCTTTTTCCAGCTGACAAGTCAGCTGCTGCAATAAAGATGATGACAACTGCCCTGGGTTATGAAAGAGCAACAAAATGGAAGGAAACTGTGGCCTGAATAACGATAGGAAGCAGAGGGACTCAGGAGACACAGACCACTCATAACAGGCCTGCCGCATGAGCGATCAATGAATCTTTTTGATGTTTGAGTCACTATATTGTGGAGCTTGTTACAGCAGCCAGACTTTGACTAATACATAACCCGAATAGGATCAAAATATATCAAAAGTATAAAATATAGTGTGTATATTGGCCATATACTATATATATGTGTGTGTATTGTGGCCATATACTATATATATACAGTTCTATATATAGAACTACATATAGTATGTTCTACATATATAGTTCTATATGTAGAACTACATATATATAGTAGTTCTATATGTAGTATACTACATATAGTATGTTCTATACATATATATAGTAGTTCTATATGTAGAACTATATATAGTTCTATATAAAATGGTCCATATTTGTTTTCATCTATTGAGCTCCTTCTATAAATCTGCCTTGGCAAATTCTTCTACATTAGTTTGGCAGATCCTAATTTTTAATAGCATAGAGATATAACTAATAGCCAGGTGGTGCCATGGTAAAGAATCTGCCTTTCAGTGCAGGAGATGCAAGAGACATGGGTTTGATCCCTGGGACAGGAAGATCCCTTGGAGTAGGAAATGGCAACCCGCTTCAGTATTCTTGTCTGGGGAATTCACTGGGACAGAGAAGCCTGGCGGGCTACTGTCCATGGGGTTGTAAAGAGTTGAATGTGACTGAGCATACATGCATAACTAACAGCAATTTTGCCAATTTGATATTCTAGAAACCTTTCAAAGGCTTTGAAGCAAACCAGGTCAGATTAGGGTACCTTCTGTACACATATTTCTGTGCCCAATGGTGGATGCAATGGGTGAGTTTACAGAAGCCCCTGAAATAGACTTACTCATGTAGATTTCTTTCTTTTTTTTTTTTTTTATTTTTTAAGCAGATTGACATAGTGCTTTATTTAAGCTGTCTGTACAAAGAAAAATAATGTAAATCCCTATCACATATGTGTAAAAATACTAAGGGATGTAGAGTGTAATAAAACAGTTTCTTGTAGTTATTTCACACCCTTCTGGGTCATTTACTTAAGAAAAGAAACAGTTTTAGTATGACCAACAGTAAGAGTAAATACAGTTTCTTGGGTTTGTAGTAGTGTCTGCTTAAAATCCTTAACCAGATGACTAGATCTTGTGTGGATCTAATGAAAGAACTAGCAAGGTCGAGAAATGTCACAAACTGTAAGACTACAGGGAGGTAAATCAATGACCAATTTGAGATTTTTCTTTTTATTTAAATAAACACCTTACATTTCGTGCTTGCCTGCAATGCACTACCAGGAGCAAGATAAGGAAATTCTACTGTAGACAGTACAAACAATAGCAGCAAAGTGTGTACACTGACATGTAATAGAAAGACCCTGCAGTTAGTAAGGAAGGCCCTTCCTATGGACTCTAAGAGAAGCAAGTGGCCCCTGCAAGAACAGCCAGCTTTGAGAAGCTGGAGACCAGGTATGGGAAATGGGAAACACTGGAATAATGCAATGGAGTTAGTGTGGAAAGCAAAGCTCTGAGCAGCCCTGCCAGAAATCCATGCAGAAACGGCCAGTTTCCTCCAGGATGGCTGCATTACGGCCAAGAGGCAGACTTCGTGAAAGTCGGTATAGGAATGGGGCTGCAGAGCCTGAACTCCTGCTATGAAGCCTGAACTTTAGTCACTCCTAGACAGAGTGACTCTAGGTTCAAGCCTTTCCATCCGCCAGAATTCAAAACTTCAGCTATGAGCAGACACGAGGGAAGTTTTAGAATCTCCTTCTATACGCAGTTTCTGTTTGTCTCTTGTGTTTCCATGCCAGCTGACTGAGATCAGTGAATGAAAGTAAGGGATTCTCAAATTCAAAGCCAAGGAAACACCCTGTGTGACACTAACGGAATCTCAGAGGAGAGTCAAGGCTGTGGCTTTTCCAGTAGTCATGTATGGATGGGAGAGTTGGAGTGTGAAGAAGGCTGAGCGCCGAAGAATTGATGCTTTTAAACTGTGGTGTTGGAGAAGACTCCTGAGAGTCCCTTGGATTGCAAGGAGATCCAATCAGTCCATTATGAAGGAGATCAGCCCTGGGATTTCTTTGGAAGGAATGATGCTAAAGCTGAAACTCCAGTACTTTCGCCACCTCATGCAAAGAGTTGACTCATTGGAAAAGACTCTGATGCTGGGAGGGATTGGGGGCAGGAGGAGAAGGGGACGACCGAGGATGTGATGGCTGGATGGCATCACGGACTCAATGGACATGAGTCTGAGTGAACTTTGGGAGTTGGTGATGGACAGGGAGGCCTGGTGTGCTGTGATTCATAGGGTGGCAAAGAGTCGGACATGACTGAGCGACTGAACTGAACTGATGAGACTAAACCCTAGGCACCAGCTGGGCACGGAGAGCCAGCTGGGCAGAGTGGCCAGCCTGGGGCAGAGTCAATGCTGTCATTAATCCAGAGGAAGGGTCCTTGGCCAAGGTCACAGAAATTACCTTAAGATTTGGAGGTGGGGTGGGGACAAAACAAACAACCAAAAACCGAAACCCCCAAATTACCTATGTGCTTAGTGTATGGTGTTACATGTTCCCTCTGAAGAAACGAATGCTCTGAATGCCAGCCAGTCTCAGCTTTCTTCTCTTCCTCATTCCTGTTTCTTTTTTATATAATGGATGCAAGACAACTTATAGGACATACCTTCTAGTCTACTTCCTTGTCAAAGGGAAACATTCAACATAATTACCAAAAAAAAAAAAAAAAGTTGGGCTATATGTGTAAGTAAGAATGAACTACCATTGACTGTAACTTCCTACTCAGCACTAAGGATGAACTTCACTCAGATAGATAGGAAAAATTAGGATAAAATCTATGTCTGAATATGTCTTAACTGCCTTAGTTAAATGACCTTTAACCTCCTCTCAGCCCCAGTGGTCCACCCACTGCCAGCAGTGGTTTCCTGTCTATAAACCCACACTTCCAGCGTCAAGAGGCTAATACATCTGCATATGAATATGATTCATCCTATTCATGACTTAGAAAGTCACTTGCTTTTTCATACAATGCAATCATAACACTATGGCATGCTGTAGTCTTCCATTTGAGTCAGATAGTTTAACTAAAATACATCTCCACAATGACTCCATGGAGTCGGGAGGACTCTGGCTTGCCGCAACAAGGGCCCCCTGCCCCCTGGACTTCACAGGCTTCTTTGGAAAATGTCAGCTTCTAGCACTAAAGGGTTTAATCTGAAGATCATCATTAATGAAAGAATAAGATGAGGTTTGCATACATGCCCCCTTTCAGTGAGAAAGGTTGGAATTTGAGGACATGAGTATATACAGAAAAAGAAAAGTCAGAGGTGTTCTTTTTTTGTTTTGTTTTTTCCCTGATGGCTTAATTCAGTGATAAATGTACCAGGATCAGAATAAACACACCAGGTCCTTATCCTTTACTGCCCACTTTGTAAATACTTGAGCTGTGTTCATTTTGCAAAATAAAGCCATTATTACCATCCAGGACTCAATTTTCTTCATTATATTATGTTGCCAGGCCATCATAACCTTTTAATTCTCAAAACAGCAAATATAACATCCATTTGTTTCCACCCCTTAGCATAGCTAGTTGAGGATTTCTCATTTTTAGCACCAAGGGATTGAATGACAGCATCTCTTCTCCCAAAGCCAAATTCTAATCTATATGTACAATTTCAGAGCCTCGTTACAAATTATTTTACATAGAGGAAAAAGTGCATGAGTCTCACCAGCGTGGACATTCCTTGCACGTGGGTCAAAAGAAACTGCAGTATGTCTATTTTACATAAGTTGGAGCTGCATTTGCTAACATGACATACAGTTCTCATCACTAAAAAACAACTACTACTGCAATATAAACAAAATCATAAAAGGACATTTGAAGTTTTAACACCTGAGAAAAAGCTAATTCACGTTGAACTGAAAGTAAAACAAACAGAAACAAATGAGGCGAACACCTGTACACCTCTGTGTACAGCTTTGGTGAAAAGCAGGATCATTACACCTGCCTACATCCTTAAGCCATCAGAGGTGATAATATCAGGAAGGAGAAGAGGTTTCCAAGCACAGGGGAAATAAAATGCTCTCTGGTGCAAATCATATTGGAGACTCTAAGTCATCTACTCTGCTGTGCACATGCTTCCTTCCTTGGCAGAATAATGTCCCTTTCCCAATTAGAGCCTGTGAAATCTGGACATCCACGTGAAACACCAGGCTTCCTGGGTACCTTCCGTACACATATTCCTGTGCCCAATGGTGGATATAGGGGGTGAGTTTACAGAAGCCCATGAAATAGACTTTTACTCATGTAGATTTCTTTTCTAAGTAATTAGCACCATCATCTCTTTTATCTACATAGTTTATTTTGAAATATTTTCCTGAGACCTGTGATTTTATTAGGAGAAAGTATCTATTTATATTCTATGAAAGAAACTGAGGCTCCGAGGAGTTAGTATAATTCCCTAGAAATGCAAGACTCTGTTCCGGGACAGAGGTCATCATCCTTCCTCTCATTGTCAGGAGAGCAATCTCAAAATATGGTCCCTGGAGGTTCATGATAAATGCACAGTCCGGTTATCTCCTCATATCCACTCAATCAGAATTGGCCGGAGATTTGGCAGAAATCAGCATTGCTGACAAGTGCCTCATGCAAGTTAAGCAAAATGCTCTTCTAGACAATGGACATAACTCAAGCCGTCTCAGAAACATTCTACTGGTTTGTGAGGGGAAAAAAAAATCATTTATAACATTTAATCTAATCAAAACTGAATCTCAACATTTCTGCCCCCCCCCCCCGAATTTTAACCATAAACTAGACTACTCAATTATTTAACATAACCTGACTCTGCCAGCTACTGTGGTATCTTTGTACAGGCTTAAGTGTGAACAAATCTCTTTTTTTTAACTTGGTTAAGAAATGGCTGGATCATTTTTTCAAAAGGGACTTTAAAATATGTAAAGGGAAAGCAATGCAAAGAAAGAGAGGAAACAATAGAGTGGAAAGACTAGAGATCTCTTCAAGAAAGTTAGAGATACCAAGGGAACATTTCAAGCAAAGATGGGCTCAATAAAGAACAGAAACAGTATGGACCTAACAGAAGCAGAAAATATTAAGAAGAGGTGGCAAGAATACACAGAAGAACTGTACAAAAAAGATCTTCACGACCCAGATAAGCACAATGGTGTGATCACTCACCTAGAGCCAGACATCCTGGAATGCAAAGTCAAGTGGGCCTAGGAAGTCTCACTACAAACAGAGCTGGTGGAAGTGATGGAATTCCAATTTAGCTATTTCAAATCCTAAAAGATGATGCTATGAAAGTGCTGCACTCAATCTGCCAGCAAATTTGGAAAACTCAGCAGTGGCCACAGGACTGGAAAAGGTCAGTTTTCATTCCAATCCCAAAGAAAGGCAATGCCAAAGAATGCTCAAACTACTGCACAATTGCACTCATCTCACATGCTAGTCTGGTGGAAGTGATGGAGTTCCAATTTAGCTATTTCAAATCCTAAAAGATGATGCTATGAAAGTGCTGCACTCAATCTGCCAGCAAATTTGGTAAACTCAGCAGTGGCCTCAGGACTGGAAAAGGTCAGTTTTCATTCCAATCCCAAAGAAAGGCAATGCCAAAGAATGCTCAAACTACTGCACAATTGCACTCATCTCACACGCTAGCAAAGTAATGCTCAAAATTCTCCAAGCCAGGCTTCAACAGTATATGAACCATGAACTTCCAGATGTTCAAGCTGGATTTAGAAAAGCCAGAGGAACCAGAGATCAAATTGCCAACATCCACTGGATCATTGAAAAAGCAAGAGAGTTCCAGAAAAACATCTATTTCTGCGTTATTGACTAGGCTAAAGCCTTTGACTGTGTGGATCACAACAAACTGGAAAATTCTTCAAGAGATGGTAATATCAGACCACTTTACCTGCCTCCTAAGAAATCTGTATGCAGGTCAAGAAGCAACAGTTAGAACTGGACATGGAACCTCAGTCTGGTTCCAAATTGGGAAAGGAGTACATCAAGACTGTATATTGTCACTCCGCTAATTTAATTTATTTGCAGAGTCCATAAAGCAAATGCTGGGCTGGATTAAGCACAAGCTGGAATCAGGATTAAATGGAGAAATATCAATAACCTCAGATTTGCAGATGACACCACCCTAATGGCAGAAAGTGAAGAGGAACTAAGGAGCCACTTGATGAAAATGAAAGAGGAGAGTGAAAAAGCTGGCTTAAAACTGAACATTCAAAAAACTAAGATCATGGCATCCAGTCCCATCACTTCATGGCAAATAGATGGGAAAACAATGGAAATAGTGACAGACTTAATTTTCTTGGACTCCAAAATCACTGCAGATGGTGACTACAACCATTAAATTAAAAGACACTTGCTCTTTGGAAGAAAAGCTATGACCAACCTAGACAGCATATTAAAAAGCAGAGACATTACTTTGCTGATAAAGGTCCATCTAGTCAAAGCTATGGTTTTTCCAGTAGTCATATATGGATATGAGAGTTGGATATAAGAAGGCTGAGTGCCAAAGAATTGATGCTTTTCAACTGTGATGCTGGAGAAGATTCTTGAGAGTCCCTTAGACTGCAAGGAGATCCAACCAGTCCATCCTAAAGGAAATCAGTCTGAATATTCATTGGAAGGATTGATGCTGAAGCTGAAACCCCAATATTTTGGCCACCTTAATGCAAAGAGCTGACTCATTGGAAAAGACCTTGATGCTGGGAAAGATTGAAGGCAGGAGGAGAAGGGGATGACAGAGGATGAGATGGATGGATGGCATCACCGACTTGATGGACATGAATTTGAGCAAGCTCCGGGAGGGGGTGATGGACAGGGAAGCCTGGTGTGCAGTGAGTCGGACATAACTGAGTGACTGAACTGAAAGGGAAAACAAAGCCCACAAAGAGGAGAAATTGGCAATGACAAGCTTGTCTTAGCTGGGAGAAAGTCTTACTTCTCCTCCTCAACTCAACTCTGTCTGATGAACCCTGAGCCAGACTGCCTTCGATGCCCTGCTTTCTTCACAGATCTGTTCCTCATCTCAGATGGGTGCCAGGTGTAAGGTGGGCAATACTCTGATAACCAGCTTCCTGCGAGGCATGTTCATTAGCTGTTCTTAAGCTTCCGTCCACTGTCCTATTCTAGTGCCATAGCTACTGTGCCTCTGTGCTGAACGATATGCTTCTGAGTCGCTGTCTGTTCAACACCTCACTCCACTCTGATAACATAAAATCAGAGAGTACCCATGCTTGGAGACGACCGTCTGCAGCCATCCGCTCCCATAGCGCTGCCGTGCTGCAGAGCTCCGAGGGCAGCAGTCACATTCTACTCCCCGGGAACAGGGCCCACGGAGCCGCACAGGCAGACGGCAGCCCTGGAGCCGCGCTACCGGCAGCGCTGCGTAAAGCGGCTCCTGAACCGTGCATCTGAGTGGCCTCGGGAGCTTGCTGCAATTATGGATTCTGGGCTTCTGCTCCGTCTTCACTCTGCTTTCTCTTCCCTCTACCGGAATTGCGAATAGGCCTAAGATGGGCTCCTTTTAAAAAAGGATCAGTGGTGATTCTATGATCAGTATGGTTTGGGAATAAATACTCTCACCCAACTCTCCCATTCTGCAGGCGAATGAACTGAGTCCCTTAAGGACTAGATGAGAGTCACCCCCAGCTGGTGAGGCAGAACTGCAATCAGGTCCCAGAGCTCAAGACTTTCAACAAGGGCCTTTGTCTCCATTAGTTAAACAACAGCAAATGATACAAACAAAGGAAAACTAAGCCACAACAACAGAAACATTACTAGAAGGGTAAAAAGTGGCGAGACATCTCAAAGTCAAATATGAAACGCGATTTGTGTTTCCGTTCGGCTGGATCACCTGTATCATGACTTGCTTCCACGGCAAACGTGGTCCTATTTGTGCACAAACACAAAATTGGGGATGAAGCAAGGAGGGGAAAGCTGGGAGGTAAGAACTTTCAAGTCAAGGGAATAAGTTTAAATAAAACTTGGCTCCCCTAAGGACACCTATCAAGAAATTTATTAAGGAGGAATTCTGCTGGCTGCTCTGGGCTGGGTGACCTTCAAAAGATCACTGCATTCAGCGTTTTGCTCTGCCAGGCAGACTTAGAGGACAGGTTCATGCCAATCCAAATCTTATACGCATGGTCCCGAAGCCAGAGGGCCTATTTACTATTTTACAGTGGTATCTCTTCTTGGCTTGAGATGTATCAACAGTCTGCTACCCAGGAACAGGCACTTCTTCCTGGGAGGCAAGGACACTCCAAACACAAGCAGCTGGCTCCATCAGAAGCTGCTTCTGGAGCAAATTAGAACAAAGGGAATAAGATGCTCTCATGCCATATTTTCTCTCCATGCGGCTCTTCCCTGCTCCAGAGAACTTGCTTTGATAAGGAACTTTGCAGAAGGCAGTGGAAGGTATCAGTTTTGAGCACAGGCTTCAGAGTCTGGCAGCCCTAGGGGCTTTGGCATTCATTGGCTGCTCCCTAGTCACTTCTCTGAGTCTCACTTTTCTACCTCAAAGGAATAAATGAAACATTCTTCACCATTTTGCATGGTGTCGGAGTTTAGATTGGTAAAAAATTTACCTGATAATGCAGGAGACACAAGAGACTCAGGTTCAGTTCCTGGGTCAGAAAGATCCCCTGGAGAAGGAAATGGCAATCCATTCCACTATTCTTGCCTGGAAAATTCCAAGGACAGAGGAGCCTGGCGGGCTACAGTGCATGCAGCCACAGAGAGTCAGACATGACACAGCACATATACCCATAGGAGTTTAGAAAATGCTGGCTATTTCTACTGCTGGCAACATGAAGAGGAGCAGGAGACAGGTATAAGAGGCGGTGAAACAAGTGTGATCTCCAATTAGCCTAATCAGAGACAGCATACCTGAGATGTTCTTCACTCCTAAGCGCCCCTCCTCCTTTGTACTTGTTCACATTTGGTGAAATTAACTTGCTAAGTACTGACACTTCCTAGTTGTAATATCAACTTGCACTTTATTCTAAATGTGTTTCTCAAAGAATCAATGTCCTCTTTGCCACTGAACAATGAAGTATTGCGGAGACATTGCCCACTTCTCTGTTTCCACTTTTTAGCCCAGGCCTACTTTCTTAGATTGGCTTTAATAACTACGGTGGTGGTGGGGGTGGGGTGGGGAAGAGGAGGCTGGAGTGGGCGGGCAGGGGGCTGGGAAGGCAGTAAACCCAGAAGAGCAAGAGTTATAAAGAAGGAAAGGGGGACCAGGAAGGATGCCAAGCAATGCCAAGTAAAGTCACACTGTTGCTTCAAGATAAGCCACAGAGAGACCCAAGTCCTCAGGCAGGTAAATCCACTTGACACAAGCGACTTCTCTGGATGTTCTAGCAGGAAAATCCCATGCCTCAATGATGGCACAGCAGGTGACAGGATATACCAGGCCACTTGCCCCTGATCCTTGCATTCCTCTGGTCAAGTCTCACCCCACAGGGAGCTAACCCTCCTGAATGTCTGGATCGTAACCCCAGGTTCTTCTGATGCTCTTAGAGCTGCATACCAGGGCCCGTGGTTTGGTATCTCATCCAGGTTCTGAAGTGGCAGCAAGAAAGAGCCAGAAACTCTAAGACTAGCTGGCCAGCAGCACAGAGACAAGCAAGGGCAAGAACCCATTCTCCCAGGGCAGATGGCTGGATGATTCCCTGGGCTGTGAGTGCATGATGTCGTTGGGCCAGATGGATCTGAAAAGGCATAGAGAACGTGTGTCTGGTATGCCCGTCTCCTCTCCTCCCACATACTCACTCTTGGCTTTTCATCAAGGAAAGCTGTGATATACAAGAAGCTCTGCCTCAGAAGCAGCTATGTAAGCATAAGCAATACTCAGAAGAGTATAAATTTGGGGGAAAACCTGGGTTTGAAGCCAGGCTCAGCTACTTAAGAGCTATGTGACACTGGAGAAGTTTTTGCACCACTTTGTGCCTCAGTTGTCTCATCTGCTAAATAGGTTTGAATGATCATCCTTTCCTCATACCAGAATACACACACCTACCTCATAGACTTATTTCGGGAGTGAAATTACATACACGCACCAAATGAACAGAGGAGCACCTGACATGAATGTAATAAGGGACACAGAAAAAATATTCACCGTCGCTGGACATCTGTTCCACAGTCTGACATCTGATTTCCTAGGCGCTCTGGCTTGGGGCCCCGTCTCTCTCTTTCCACTCAGAGTCCTGACTAGCTTCTCGGTTCTGAGATGAGCTTCATGAACTTAACCCAGGCTGTCTCTCTTCACCTCTGCTGATCTTCCCCGCTCTTGGATATCTCATGCTGTGGACGTGTAGCTCTCATCAGCCTCTCCTTTGTCACCAGGCTCTCAGTCCTGGCCTGCTCAGTCCTGTTACTGCCAGGTTCCTGAGATGACAAGTATGAAATTTTTGACATGCTTTTTCAGACAGTGCAAGTATTACCAGGACAATCTTACGCAGGTCTTGGGACTCACAGCTCTCCCAAAGTAAATAAAAATGCTAATTGGCTGTCTGACTACATCTCTCAAATCTCCTGAAAAAAGCCCATAGCTCTGCCACTTGACACCCCAAAGATGAGCTCATTAGGAAGCTGCTGATGAAGAATTGCAGCCACGAAATGACGGCCATCACTGTGACTAACCCGTTCAGAGCTGAGTCACTCACAAGGGACAGCAGCACCTTCACAGGAAGTGACGCTGAAACAGCCTCAGGAAGAGGAGGAAGAGGAGCTCACACAGAGGAAGAGGAGCTTCATTTGGATCCCAAGCTACCTCCCCAAACCCTCACTCCTCACCCCGATTTAATTATAAACCGCTACCTGGCTTAACTTCATCAGAGTCAAAACTCTGCAACATTCAAAATGTAGTGGACACTGGGCAGCTAAATCAAAGACATCAAAGGAACTCTTAGAAAACCACTGTCAAAATACTTAGCAACACATGTCTGCTGTTGGTAAACAAGCACGCCAAGTATATGGGCCTTTAAATGGGGGCTTCTGTAACTTCTCTCTGTGATAGTTTGCTCTCGACACATCTAGCCAAGTTCAGAATTCTACTCATGAGTCAGCAACCACTTCACTACTTCCAATTCATTAGAAAGTCTCTCTGCCTCTTATGATCAGAGCAAAAAAAAAGCTTGACAACTGTTCTACAAACTTGTTAGGAGTAAATCCAGTCCAGTGCACTCAGTGCTTCTTAAAACCCACACACAAAGAAAATCCCAGGACTAGACGGTGTTTGTGACTACCACCATAGATCGGTCCCCTCTTGAGCCTTATCTCACATCTCGGCCCAACTTTTCAGACCCATGATTGCTGCAGTGGCCAGTTCCGTGCAGGTGTAACTGGACAGAATTTTGCCTCAGCTGCACCGGGCATCTCTCACTTTCTGCCCAGGGCCTTCAGCGCGTGCCTCCTGGGAAAGTCACAGGCCCTCTCCCAGCAGTCCCGGGGCGTGGGCAAGCCTGGACCGGCAAGGGAGTGGGCACCTTACAGGGAAAGTCTTGACCAGTGGGGATCAGGAGCTGGTGGAGAAATGCTCTCCTTTCATCTTCTGGCAGAAAACTCTGCCCTGCTTCTCAGAGGGTCACAGAGAGGGTGTACCCCAGGTGCCCACGGTCATGAGTAGCTCACTGATGAACCACTGGACAGGCTTTCCCTCCTTTGCTGTTTCCAGTCTTCCACTTCTATTCCTTGAGATAATTTCTCAGAATAAACTACTAACAAGTCAGCCCTGTCTCCAGCAGTACATTTGAGTGGGGTACCTTGGCTGAAAATATTTTTCTACTATATCAGCTCTACACATTGGATTCATAGCAATGAAACTAAATTTAAAATATTCTTCAGAGTCAAAAGCTTAACGGCCATATAGGAGATTATCCTAGGTACCCATCCATTCTGGAAGCCCTACCAAGGTATCTAGGTCTGTAAACAAAGTGAGAACCATGAGAACCATGGTTCATGAAACCACCTAGCAGAGATGGGGTGTCCCAGAAGGCAGACTGCACCACACTTTGGCCTGCAGACGGTTTACATCCCAGGGATGCACACCTGAGGAGAAGAGAGAAAGGATGCAGGGAGGAATGGGTGGGGAAGTCAAGGCGTAATGCAAGGAGGGATACAGGGAGGAATGGGTGGGGAATACAAGGCGTAATGCAAGGAGGGATACAGGGAGGAATGGGTGGGGAAGTCAAGGCATAATCCAAGGAGGGATACAGGAAGGAAGTGGTGGGGAAGTCAAGGCGTAATCCAAGGAGGGATACAGGAAGGAAGTGGTGGGGAAGTCAAGGCGTAATCCAAGGAGGGATACAGGAAGGAAGTGGTGGGGAAGTCAAGGCATAATGCAAGGAAGGATACAGGAAGGAATGGGTGGGGAAGTCAAGGTGTAATGCAAGGAAGGATACAGGGAGGAATGGGTGGGGAAGTCAAGGCGTAATGCAGCCCAACCATGGCCTCACCTGGCCCCACTGGAAGCTCCAGGACTAAATTGGCTTGCCAGAATTGTCACGCATTGGACCGAAATAACTGGGCTTTCATACCTTCGTATGAATCAGTCATTGGATGTGGACCACTTCAGGACAGGGAGTGACCCTGGATGAAAGGCTCTCTGCCCGTGAAACAATCCCTGAATGGGGCGATACTGGAGTTCATCTGTGGAGCACATGCCCAGATCCTGGGCCAACATCTTCCCTGAAGGAACATGTCCCCCAAAGAACCACTGAAGAGCTGGAGGAGAAACTCAGCCCAACAAAGAGAAAGTCAGGAGAGGCAGGGAGGCTGCTTCCAGATATGTGATGAGCTCTCGTGTGGAAGAGATACTGGGATCTGTCTTCTGTGGATAGAACTAGAAACAACTGGTGAATATCTGCTTATGGGTAGGAAGATTTCACCTCAACAGGGAGGGGTAGGGAGAGCTATCTAAGGAACTGGGATGTGTCAGTAAGGACCTCACGCAGATGTAAAACAAAGTCTGCATATGGAGCAAACCCAAGAGACAATTTCAAGTTTCTTTCCAGCCTTGAGAGTCTCTGATTCCAAGAGTCAGAGCAATGTTCATAATACAAAACTGTCACTCATGTATCATTCATAGGCAGCACTATCAGCCCTTAGGCACAAAAATAAATATGAAAGTTCTATTTGTCACAGCTCCATGAGGAAATAAAGTTGCTAAGCAATAGGAATACTGACTAGTGACTGCAAACACTTCCCAGCTTCCAAACACTCGCCTCACCAATAAACATCTGTTCATCTACCTACGTATCTACCTAGCTGTCTCTGTCAATATATCCACCTATTTATCCTTTGCTCTTCTGCAGCAAATGAATCACTCCAAGTATACCCATTGCCACCAGTGGGCAACAAACCAAGACTTCTCTTGGGACCAGACAGCAGGACATAGCTGTCCTAGGGCAGCTCAAATCTACATATCTAAAACCAAGCTCACCTTTCCTTTGTCCATACCATGCTCTATCTCATATTTCTTCTATAATCCTTTATTTTGTTAATGGTGGTCTATTAGCTCAAACATTCCAGGCCAAAAATGTTAGAGTTAGTGAGTTTCAGAGCCAGATAGACTTGATTATGAAACTGACTTTTCCCATTATTATATGGACATCAGCAAGTTAAATAAACTCTTCTGAGTCTCATATTTCTTAGTTACATCATTGGAATAATACCTATTTCATTGGGTTGTCTTGCAACAAGGGGATACTATGTGGAAGAAAAGTTAACAGGAACTGGAAGAAGAGGACAAAAAAGAGGGTCTATCAAAGATGACATCTCTTTTTGTTGTTGTTGTTCTTTATTTTGGCCAAGAATTGGCCCAAAGTTTCTAGATGAGAGAGGAAATTCTCCTTTTCCATCATCCTGTTCGCTCACACTTTCTGTTACCCTAGAACCTTATTCTGGTACATCTAAATGCTAGAATATGAATTAAACAACCATTTTCAGCCTCATATCTATTGGAAATATGCTCAAAATTCCAAGTGACCTACTTTTTGTACAATGGCTGGTAAATTGGCAACTGTTCAAACTTAAATAATATAACAAAAGGTCACTTTAAATAGCTATGTAGCTGCACCTATGGCTTCTAATACTCTCTCCAGGCCCTGATACTAAAGATCAAAGATACACATTTGATCAAAACTCCCCCAACATTTCACATCAGTGTTCCACCAGCCAGCAGGACCCTAAAATTGCCCAGAACCTTTCATCGGCTGAAATAACAAAGTCTTGATCCTAGGTTTCCTTAACACAGATGCCTCCTGGACATCTCATTTATAATTCTCTATATTCTTATTATCAAATCTAATCTGCACTGTTTCGTTTTTGAAGTTCTTACCACCCATAGCTGAATGTTGATTGATATGCTGGAGCCTCCTCATTCATTAAAATGGTGAGGCTTGGCAACTGGATGCCCAGATGGCTACTTCTTTACAGACTATCATCCTTACTCCCTCCATGTCCCCCCCAAACCTCACCTCCCAAGAGACGATTGATTTTGTGAGAGCCGAGCACTGTGAGTTTTACCAACAGTACTCTAACAAAGCAGCAGTGTGTCATCCTACAGTTCACAATCACGCTCAGCATCACGTGCTAACTCATCATGTGAATGGTTGGATGTTCTTCTCAAGCACCATTAATAATTCTGTGTATACTGTCTCCTCAGGAGAAAGAATCTACTTTTGCTTTTCTTCCTTTGAGGGAAAAAGAATTATTCCTAAGACTACTACTCTTAAAGTGTGGTAAACAGCATTCATTGAATAACAACTCTGTGCCAGAGCTTTCATGGACAGTATCTCACTGAATATTCAAACAACCCAGTGAGGCATATGAACCCCATTTTGCAGAAGGAAAACCTCAGGCCCAGAGATCCTGAACTGTGTAGGGCAAGTCATGGATGATTCAGCCCCAGCCTCCTCGATCCCTCTGTGTCTCTGCTCAGGTTTGCAATTCTTTGTATTACAGTAGAAGCTGGTGGTCTACCGGACGCACAAATCTGGGGAGAGGGAACATTCCCAAAGGGAGGGATCCTGGGCAGACACACCTTTCTCAAGTTCTAGTTCCTTGATTGGAAGCCCACTACTTATTTTTTGTTTCTTTAACTGAAATATAAGAAAACAGAATTCAGAGTAACTGTAGTTATGACAGAATGATCATCGTAAGGAGAGTCTCACCTACTCTGCTTTGGTATGGTGTATAGACTAAAATGAAACCACCAACTACTAGAAACAGTAGAATTGTTTAAGATTTTGCCTTTCTGTGATTTCAATAGCTTCCTGCAAAAAAAAAAAAAAAAAAAAAAAAAAAACNTCACCTACTCTGCTTTGGTATGGTGTATAGACTAAAATGAAACCACCAACTACTAGAAACAGTAGAATTGTTTAAGATTTTGCCTTTCTGTGATTTCAATAGCTTCCTGCAAAAAAAAAAAAAAAAAAAAAAAATCAATCCCACAGTCTCATCCGTCATGCATAGAGCTAAGGTTTAATCTGCCTCCCCATCATGGTTACTAATCTAGTGGGCATGGACAAGTTGCCAAATCTCTTTAAAACCTAAAGGCATACTTGAGGAAAATTGGTTGAGTGGTGGTATAATGGACAAATGGAGAGGAAAAAGACTAGAACAAAGATCAGAGGAAAAAAGTACCTGATTCATAGACTTCTTTAGGGGAGAAATGAAAAACTGGACAGGTAATGAGAAACCTGACGCATGGTAAACACGAGCTGATCGTTATAATGATTCTTTTGATGTCTCACTTCTATTAGGAACTAACCAAGCCACCTAGTTCTTACTCATTGTTCAAAATCAATGGTTTTTCCAAATTACTTAATCTTCTATGTTTTTCTTATGACCCAGGTTAACATACTGCCTTTTTTAAAGCTAACATAGGTCATTGGCCTGCTGAAAGTAGAATTTTCCTATTTAGTGAAAGTGAAAGTGGCTCAGTCATGTTTGACTCTTTACAACCCACATGACTATACAGTCTATGGAATTCTCCAGGCCAGAATACTGGAGTGGGTAACCTCTCCCTTCTCCAGGGGATCTTCCCAATCCAGAGGTTGAACCCAGGTCTCTGGCATTGCAGGCAGATTCTTCACCAGCTGAGTCATGAGGGAAGCCCAAGAATACTGGAGTGGGTAGCCTATCCCTTCTCCAATGGACATTCCTGACCCAGGAATCCAACTGGGGTCTCCTGCATTGCAGGTGGATTCTTAATCAACCGGGCTATCAGGGAAGCCCCCTTCCTATTTAGTGATGCTCCTAAAACACTACGTCTTATAATGAAAACCAATGACAAACTATAAGGCTGCTTTTGACTTCTAGAATATAGTGTAGAATGTGGTAACATGCTGGAAAGAAAGGATTGATCTAGAAACCAGAAGATAAGGATTCCAGGCATTCCTTTCTCTCCTGAAATGATCCAATGTGGAAACCACATAGGAGTGTTTCATAGACTTGAAACCCCTAACAATCTTAAATTTCGATCCTAGTTTAACCATTTTATTTTAGTCGTTAGCTTCTCCTACTAAAGAAGTCAAAACTTTTCCTTGTTCATTAATTCGTTTACCCATTCATTTTTTTAATTCAAAAAGAATTTTTGAGAGTCTACATAGTATACACAGGAATGAGATACAGATCTGTGACAAAAGAGAAGCATAAAAAACAAATAAAACTTCAGAAGAGAGAAACACTGTGTATGGCTAAGAATAACTATCCTAACTGGAAAGGCTTCTTTGGGCTTCTCTGAGAGTAACTATCCTAATTAGCTAGCAAAGTAATGCTCAAAATTCTCTAAGCCAGGCTTCAACAGTATGTGAACCGTGAACTTCCAGATGTTCAAGCTGGATTTAGAAAAGCCAGAGGAACCAGAGATCAAATTGCCAACATCTGCTAGATCACTGAAAAACCAAGAGTTCTAGAAAAATATCTACTTCTGCTTTATTGACTATGCCAAAGTCTTTGACTGTGTGGATCACCACAAACTGTAGAAAATTCTTTAAGAGAAGGGAATACAAGATCATCTGACCTGCCTCCTAAGAAATCCGTATGCAGATCAAGAAGCAACAGTTAGAACTGGACATGGAACAATAGACTGGTTCCAGATAGGGAAAGGAGTACATCAAGGCTGTATATTGTCCCCCTGCTTATTTAACTTCTATGCAGAGTACATCATGAGAAACACCAGGCTGGATGAAACACAAGCTGGAATCAAGATTGCTGGGAGAAATATTAATAATCTTAGATATGCAGATGATACCACACTTATGGCAGAAAGCAAAGAAAAACTAAAGAGCCTCTTGATGAAAGTGAAAGAGGAAAGTGAAAAAGTTGGCTTACAACTCAACATTCATAAAACTAAGATCATGGCATCTGGTCCCATCACTTCATGGGAAATAGATGGGGAAACAATGTAAACAGTGGCTGAATTTATTTTGGTGGGCTCCAAAATCACTGCAGATGGTGACTACAATCATGAAATTAAAAGACACTTGCTAATTGGAAGAAAAGTTATGACCAACCTAGACAGCATATTTGGAGAAAGAAATGGCAACCCACTCCAGTATTCTTGCCTGGAGAATCCCAGGGACAGAGGAGCTTGGTGGGCTGCTGTCTATGTGGTCGCACAGAGTCAGACATGACTGAAGAGACTTAGCAGCAGCAGCAGCAGCAGTCAAGGCTACGGTTTTTTCAGTAGTCATGTATAGATGTGAGAGGACTATAAAGGACTATAAAGAAAGCTGAGCACCGAAGAATTGATGTTTTTGAACTGTGATGTTGGAGAAGACTCTTGAGAGTCCCTTGGAGTGAAAGGAGATCCAACTGGTCCATTTTAAAGGAAATCAGTCTTGAATATTCATTGGAAGGACTGATGCTGAAGCTGAAATTCCCATACTTTGGCCACTTGATGCAAAGAACTGACTCATTTGAAAAGACCCTGGTGCTGGGAAAGATTAAAGGCGGGAGCAGAAGGGGGCGACAGAGGATGAGATGGTTGGATGGCATCACCAACTCAAGGGACATGAGTTTGAGTAAACTCCGGGAGTTGCTGTTGGACAGGGAGGCCTGGCGTGCTGCAGTCTGTGGGGTCGCAAAGAGTCAGACACAACTGAGCGACTGAACTGAACTGAACTGATCCTAATTAGAAGGGCTTCCCAGGTGGCTCAGTGGGTAAAGAAACTGCCTGCAATGCAGGAGACTCCAGAGACATGGATTTGATTTCTGGGCTGGGAGGATTCCCTGGAGGAGGGCACAGCAACCCATTCCAGTACCCTTGCCTGAAGAATTCCATGGACAGAGGAGCCTGACGGGCTACAGTCCATGGGGTTGCAGAGTCGGACATGACTGAAGCGACTGGGCAGAGCACACAGCACATCCTAATTAGAAAGGGATTTTGGCACTTGAGCTGGTGCTTGAACAGTGTTTGGCATGCAACTGGTGTTCTGTAAGTATTTATTAAATAAATTAATGTTATTCAATCACTCAATTAAATATTGAGTTAGAATGAGTGGTAAGATTTCAGCAGGTGGATACAGAAAAGGAGGTTGGTATGGGGAAGGCAAAGAGACTTGGAAGTGACACAGAGCAATGGAACAGAGAATCTTCTGGACTTCCAGAACACAGATCACCTGAGACAAAAGGTATGACCAGTGTAATAGCTTGTAGATACTAAGCTTTACAGGAAAGGTTTAAGAAGTGTTAGCTATTATCTTACAGGAAGTAGGGGCTCATTGACTTTTTAAAACTGATGGTACACAGAGGCATACTTAAGGAATAAGCATAATGGCATATTGGTTGGGTGGTGGACAGATGGAGATGAGAAAGACCAGAAAGAACATGTTAAGATGGCATCACTACTGTCTACCCAATATCCCCTGAAGGATAAAAAAAGAAAGCCTGGGCCCAGTACCCTGTGTTGCATTGCGTCTTGTGCTCTCAAATCCAATCCCACTTCTTGGAGGCTTGTTATGAAAATACACAAATGGTGGTTTATAGCATAAACTCAAAAGTCTTCTGATATAAACACTGAGGGAAATGGGAGAAAGTGCTACTTAAAAATCTGGTCAGAATAACTCTGGAACGAAATATTGTAATTTTGCTAAGAGATGAAGCATGACTAAGGAAGAACATGCATTAACTGGCCATAATTGCTGCTAAAAATTCACATGACATTAAATTAAGTTACTTTAACCTTAAATTAAGAGTCAAGAATATGCACAGAATAATAACATTCTTCCTCCAATCATCCGTGTTTAATTTAACTAATGGTATAACTATGATGGCACTTTCAGCACATGGCTGCATAGTCATCTTAGAACTTTCCAAAGGCAGTTCTTTTGGGAGAGAGAGAAATCCTGTTAACCCTTTGCTAAGCTTCCCATTGGTTATTATTTAAAATTACTCCATTTTAGCAAAGCCCATGAACAGTTCAAAAGACAACTTCAATATTCCCTAGCTGAACCCTTATTTAGCTATAACATCATTTTCATTGAAAGATTCATGTATAACCAAAACATCTAATAACAGGTTAATTATAAAGTACCATTTGTTTGAATAACTGGGATACTAACATTTCTAGTTCAAGGGATATTTTGCCTGATGTCAAACAAAAACTTGACCTGACAACATTTATAAAATATAAGTATAACAATGTTCAGAGAAGAAAATACAGGGAAGGAAAAGCAGCAAGATGTTGAGAGCAATTTTCTGAGTTAATGTGCTTCTGAGTGAAATTCTTCTCATTTTTCTCTATTTTTCAAATAAGTAGGTATTAATTTTATATTAAAGTCCAACTTAAACAATAAACGGAGTCTTTCTACCAGGAGCTGCTATTAACTCTAGAAAACAGTGGAGCTGAACCTGGGATTCAAAGAGATTTCTGCAACACAAACATAAAGCTTTGCTTTATGAGCCTGCCAGAGTGGGCAACACATGAATAGCACTCAATAAATAGTCAATGAATAAGATAAGCGTAGAAAAACAAGTCAATTTGAGCTATTCCCTTTTATAAAATTTCAGTTCGTTAGCATGATGCCAAGCAAAACACGTCATTGGTTATAAAATGTTAATTTCTACCTGATTGTTGTAGCAGAACTGGTAGGGTGAAATCCTGGGGAAAATCCAGGTGTTCTTCATTAGCTATTTCTTGGCCCTACATTTAAGCCTAAAGTTTTCGAAACACAGACCCAGACACCAGTGAAGCTACAACATAGGGAGGTGGCTATTTTGGATAGCCTAAACTATCCCCTTCACTTAGGATTTATACAGTACTTTTTAATTTTTGAAGTAAATACTTCAATGTTTTACTTTCTTATCTTCTTAAATATTACATTTGATACTTTCTTGTAGACTCCAGTCACTTTCAGGAACATTAGTTACTGAATGATCATACACTATAATAAGTTCTTAGCAAGATTCTTATACTCCAAATGCTATGATTTTTGAGTGTGAGTTTTGTTTTGTTCTTCACTTGCAGTTTCTAAAGTGTGCCTTGCAGTGTTTAAACTTTTTTACACACATTTTCTCTTTGTACAGAATGCTTCCCAATAAATTCTTGCGCCACCTATTAAATTCCTACTCATCACTCTCATCTTTCAGTAGTCACTTTTGCTGATAGCTCAGACTGAGTTACTGTTCTCTGTGTTTCTTATACTCTTTGATTGCTATATTAACTTACTCCAAAACCTAATGGCTTAAAGCAATTGATATTTATTATATCACACAATTTTTGGGGTCAACAATTTGGAAGTGACTTAGTGGGTGGTTCTGGCTCAGAGTCTCTTATAACATTGCGATCAAGATGTTGGCCAGGGTTGCGGTCATCTGATGGCTTGTCTAGAGCTGCTGGATCTACTTGCTGGCTAATCTGTGTTGGCTGGTACAGAAAGCTACAATTCTTCACTCAGTGATCTATCCCCAGGGCTGCTTGAGTATCCTTACAACATGGCAGCTGGCTTCTCCTAGAATGAGTGATGTGAAAAATAACAAGGAGAAGGTCACATTACTTTCTATGTTCTAATCGCAGACATCACACCAATCATTTCTGCCATACTCTATTCATTACAAGTTCATTCCTAAAACGAAAAACAAAGATAGCACAAAAAAAGAAAATGATGGGCCAATATCAATGATGAACATAGATGCAAAAATCCTCAACAAATTCTAGCAAAGAGAATCCAGCCACACATTAAAAGGATCATACACCATTCAAGTAGGGTTTATCCCAAGAATGCAAAGATTCTTCAATATATACAAATCAGTCAATATGATATACCATATTAACAGACTGAAAGATAATAGCTATCTCAATAGATGCAGAGAAAGCTTTTCACAAAATTCAACACCCATTTATGAAGAAAACTCTCCAGAAAAATCAACATAGAAGGAACCTACCTCACCATAATAAAGGCCATATACAAAAAACCTACAGAAAACATTATTCTCAAAGGTGAGAAACTCAAAGTGCTTCCTCTAAGATCAGGAACAAGACAAGAGTGCCCACCCTTAACACTATGATTCAACATAGTTTTAGAAGTTTTAGCTACAGCAATCAGAGAAGAAAAACAAATAAAAGGAATCCAGATTGGAAAAGAAGAAGTAAAATCCTCACTGTTTGCAGATGATATGATACTATACATAGAAAACCCTAAAGATGTCACCAGAAAATTATTAGAGCTAGTCAATAAATGTAGTAAAGTCACAGGATATAAAATCAATATACATAAATTTCTTGCATTTTTATACACTAACAATGAAAAAACAGAGAGAGAAATTAAGGGGAAAAAAATCCCACTCACTATAGTAACAAAAAGAATAAAATATCAAGGAATAAACCTACCTAAACACAGAACAACAGACTGGTTCCAAATAGGAAAAGGAGTACGTCAAGGCTGTAAATTGTCACCCTGCTTATTTAACTTATATGCAGAGCACATCATGAGAAACGCTGGGCTGGTAGAAGCACAGGCTGGAATCAAGATTGCCGGAAGAAATAACAATAACCTCAGATAAGCAGATGACACCACCCTTATGGCAGGAAGTGAAGAGGAACTAAAAAGCCTCTTGATGAAAGTGAATGAGGAGAGTGAAAAAGTTGGCTTAAAGCTCAACATTCAGTAGACGAAGATCATGGCATCTGGTCCCATCACTTCATGGGAAATGGATGGGGAAACAGTGGAAACAGTGTCAGACTTTATTTTTGGGGGCTCCAAAATCACTACAGATGGTGACTGCAGCCATGAAATTAGAAGATGTTTACTCCTTGGAAGGAAAGTTACGACCAACCTAGATAGCATATTCAAAAGCAGAGACGTTATTTTACCAACAAAGGTCTGTCTAGTCAAGGCTATGGTTTTTCCAGTGGTCATGTATGGATGTGAGAGCTGAACTGTGAAGAAAGCTGAGTGCCAAAGAATTGATGCTTTTGAACTGTGGTGTTGGAGAAGACTCTTGAGAGTCCCTTGGACTGCAAGGAGATCCAAACAGTCCATTCTAAAGGAGATCAGTCTGGGGTGTTCTTTGGAATGACTGATGCTAAAGCTGAAACTCCAATACTTTGGCCACCTCACATGAAGAGTTGACTCATTGGAAAAGACTCTGATGTTGGGAGGGATTGGGGGCAGGAGAAGGGGACGATAGGATGAGATGGCTGGATGGCATCACCGACTCGACAGACAAGAGTTTGCGTGAACTCCGAGAGCTGGTGATGGACAGGGAAGCCTGGCGTGCTGCAATTCATGGGGTCGCAAAGAGTCGGACACGAGCGACTGAACAGAACTGAACTGAACTGAAAGAGACAAAAGACTTGTATGCAGAAAACTATAAGACACTGATGAAAGAAATCAAAGACAACACAAACAGAGGGAGAGATATGCCATGTTCTTCGATTTGAAGAATAAATATTGTGAAAATGACTATACTACCAAAAACAATTTACAGATTCAATGCAATCCCCATTAAAGTACTAATGGCATTTTTCCACCGAACTAGAACAAAAAATTTCATAATCTGTATGGAAACCCAAAAGATCCCCAAAAGCCATGACAATCTTGAGAAAGAAAAATAGAGCTGGAGGAATCAAACTTCCTGACCTCAGACTATACTACAAAACTGCAGTCATCAAGACAGTATGGTAATGGCACAAAAGCAGAAATATAGACCAATAGAACAAGATCGACTACCCAGAGATAAATCCAAGCACCAGTGGACAACTTATCTTTGACAAAGGAGGCAAGAATATACAATGGAGAAAAGACTACCTCTTCAATAAATGGTGCTGGGAAAACTGTACAGCTTCACGTAAAAGAATGAAATTAGAATACTTCCTAACAACATATACAAACATAAATTCTAAATGGATTGAAGACATAAATGTAAGGCCAGAAACTATAAAGCTCTTAAAGGAAAACATAGGTAGTACACTCTGACATTTTATAAATCACAGCAAGATCTTCTTTGACCCATCTCCTAGAGTAATGGAAATAAAAATAAAAATAAACAAAGTGTACCTAATTAAACTTAAAAGCCTTTGCACAGCAACAGAAACAGTAAGCAAGATGAAAAGACAGCCCTCAGAATGGAGAAAATCATTGCAAAAGAAGCAACTGACAAAGGATTAATCTCTAAAAAATATATGCAGCTCATATAGCTCAATATCAGAAAAACAAATAGCCCAATCAAAAACAAAAAAAAAACAACAACAAACATTTCTCCAAAGAAAGATGTCCAATAAACACATGAAAAGATGTTCAACATTGCTCAATATTGGAGAAATGCAAATCAAAACTACAATGAAGTATCATCTCACACCAGTCGGAATGACATCATCAAAAAATCTACAAACAATAAATGCTGACGAGGAAGTGGAGAAGAGGGAATGTTCTTGCACTGTTGGTAGGAACGTATATTGATACAACCATTAGTGAGACAACATGGAGATTCCAGGGATAAAACTACCATTGTTGTTTTTCAGTCTCTAAGTTGTGTCTGACTCTTTGCGACCCCATGAACTGCAGCATGCCAGGTTTGTCTGTCTTCCACTTTCACCCGGAGTTCATTCAAATTCATGTCCACCGAGTCAGTAATGCTATCTAACCATCTCAATCTATCATGCCCCTTTCTTGTTGCCTTCAATCTTTTCCAGCATCAGGGTCTTTTCCAATGAGTTAGCACTTTACACCAGGTGGCTCAAGAACTGGAACTTCTGGGGTGTTCTTTGGAATGACTGATGCTAAAGCTGAAACTCCAATACTTTGGCCACCTCACATGAAGAGTTGACTCATTGGAAAAGACTCTGATGTTGGGAGGGATTGGGGGCAGGAGAAGGGGACGATAGGATGAGATGGCTGGATGGCATCACCGACTCGACAGACAAGAGTTTGCGTGAACTCCGAGAGCTGGTGATGGACAGGGAAGCCTGGCGTGCTGCAATTCATGGGGTCGCAAAGAGTCGGACACGAGCGACTGAACAGAACTGAACTGAACTGAAAGAGACAAAAGACTTGTATGCAGAAAACTATAAGACACTGATGAAAGAAATCAAAGACAACACAAACAGAGGGAGAGATATGCCATGTTCTTCGATTTGAAGAATAAATATTGTGAAAATGACTATACTACCAAAAACAATTTACAGATTCAATGCAATCCCCATTAAAGTACTAATGGCATTTTTCCACCGAACTAGAACAAAAAATTTCATAATCTGTATGGAAACCCAAAAGATCCCCAAAAGCCATGACAATCTTGAGAAAGAAAAATAGAGCTGGAGGAATCAAACTTCCTGACCTCAGACTATACTACAAAACTGCAGTCATCAAGACAGTATGGTAATGGCACAAAAGCAGAAATATAGACCAATAGAACAAGATCGACTACCCAGAGATAAATCCAAGCACCAGTGGACAACTTATCTTTGACAAAGGAGGCAAGAATATACAATGGAGAAAAGACTACCTCTTCAATAAATGGTGCTGGGAAAACTGTACAGCTTCACGTAAAAGAATGAAATTAGAATACTTCCTAACAACATATACAAACATAAATTCTAAATGGATTGAAGACATAAATGTAAGGCCAGAAACTATAAAGCTCTTAAAGGAAAACATAGGTAGTACACTCTGACATTTTATAAATCACAGCAAGATCTTCTTTGACCCATCTCCTAGAGTAATGGAAATAAAAATAAAAATAAACAAAGTGTACCTAATTAAACTTAAAAGCCTTTGCACAGCAACAGAAACAGTAAGCAAGATGAAAAGACAGCCCTCAGAATGGAGAAAATCATTGCAAAAGAAGCAACTGACAAAGGATTAATCTCTAAAAAATATATGCAGCTCATATAGCTCAATATCAGAAAAACAAATAGCCCAATCAAAAACAAAAAAAAAACAACAACAAACATTTCTCCAAAGAAAGATGTCCAATAAACACATGAAAAGATGTTCAACATTGCTCAATATTGGAGAAATGCAAATCAAAACTACAATGAAGTATCATCTCACACCAGTCGGAATGACATCATCAAAAAATCTACAAACAATAAATGCTGACGAGGAAGTGGAGAAGAGGGAATGTTCTTGCACTGTTGGTAGGAACGTATATTGATACAACCATTAGTGAGACAACATGGAGATTCCAGGGATAAAACTACCATTGTTGTTTTTCAGTCTCTAAGTTGTGTCTGACTCTTTGCGACCCCATGAACTGCAGCATGCCAGGTTTGTCTGTCTTCCACTTTCACCCGGAGTTCATTCAAATTCATGTCCACCGAGTCAGTAATGCTATCTAACCATCTCAATCTATCATGCCCCTTTCTTGTTGCCTTCAATCTTTTCCAGCATCAGGGTCTTTTCCAATGAGTTAGCACTTTACACCAGGTGGCTCAAGAACTGGAACTTCAGCTTCAGCATCAGTCTTTCCAATGAATATTCAGGGTTGATTTCCTTTAGGATTGAGTGGTTTGATCTCCTTGCAGTCCAAGGACTCTCAAGAGTCTTCTCTAGCACCACAGTTCAGAAGCATCAGTTCTTTGGTGCTCAGACTTCTTTTTGATCCAATTCTCACATCCAAACATGGCTACTGGAAAAACCATAATTTTGACTATATGGACCTCAGCTGGCAAAGTGATATCTCTGCTTTTTAACATGCTGTCCAGGTATGTCATAGCTTTATTTCTGAGGAGCAGGATTCTTTAGATTTCATGGCTGCAGTCACTGTTCGCAGTGATTTTGGAGCCCAAGAAAACAAAATCTGTTACTGCTTTCATGTTTATCCCTTCTATTTGCCATGAAGTGATGAGACTGGATGCCAGGATCTTAGTTTTCTGAACATTAAATTTCAAGCCAGCTTTTTCATTCTCCTCTTGCACCTTCATCAGGAGGCTCTTCAGTTCCTTTGCACTTTCTGCCATTAGTGTGGTATCACCTGAATATCTGATGTTGTTGATATTTATCCTGGAAAACTCGATTCCAGCTTGTGGTTCATCCAGCCCGGCATTTTGCATGATGTACTCTGCATAAAAGTTAAATAAGCAGGTTGACATTATACAGCCTTGTCATACTACTTTCCCAGTTTTGAACAAGTCCATTGTTCCACATCCAGTTCTAACTGCTGCTTCTTGACCCACAAACAGGTTTCTCAGGAGACAGGTAACACAGTCTGGTACTCCAATTTCTTTAAGAATTTTTCACAGATTTTTATGATCCACACGATTAAAGGCTTCAGCATAGTCAATGAAGCATAAGTACATGTTTTTTCTGGTATTCCCTTGCTAGCTCCATGATCTGGTGAATGTTGGCAACTTGATTTCTAGTTCTGCTGCCTCCTTGAAACCCATCTTGAACATCTGGATGTTCTCAGTACATGTACTGCTGAAGTCTAACTTGAAGGATTTTTAGTATAAACTTGCTAGCATTTGAAACGAATACAATCATATGGTAGTTTGAACATTCTTGGCACTGCCCTTCTTTGGGATTGTAATGAAAACTAACATTTTTCAGTCCTGTGGCCATTGCTGAGTTTTCCAAATTTGCTGACATATTGAGTGCAGTACTTTAACAGTATCATCTTTTAGGATTTTAAATAGCTCAGCTGGAATTCCTTCATCTCCACAAGCTTTGTTCATAGTGATGCTTCCTAAGGCCTACTTCACTTAATACTCCAGGATGTCTGGCTCTGGTGAGTAACCATACCATCCTGATTATCTGGCATAAAGACCTTTTTTTGTATAGTTCTTCTGTGTATTCTTGCCACTTCTTCTTAACCTCTTCTGTTTCTTTTAGGTCCATATACCCTGAGAAAACCACAGTTCAAAAAGATACCTATACCCTAATGCTCACTGCAGCACTATTTACAATAGCTAGGACATGGAAGCAGCCTAGATGTCCATCGACAGATGAATGGATAAAGAAGATGTGGTACATATATACAATGGAATATTACTCAGCCATGAAAGGAACGAATTTGAGTCAGTGGTAGTAAGGTGGATGAGCCTAGAGCCTGTAATATAGAGTGAAGTCAGAAAAAGAAAAACAAATATCATATATGTGGAATCTAGAAAAGCAGTACTGAAGAACCTATCTGTGGGGAATGAGTGAAGAAGCAGATGCAGAGAACAGACTGTGGACCCAGCAGGAGAAGCAGAGGGCAGGATGAGTGAGGAAAGTGGCACTGACATATATGCACTGCCACGCACAGAACAGGCAGCGAGTGGGAGGCCGCCACGCAAAACGGGGAGCCCGGCCTGGCACTCAAACAGGTAGCGAGTGGGAGGCCGCCACGCAAAACGGGGAGCCCGGCCTGGCACTCAAACAGGCAGCGAGTGGGAGGCCGCTACGCAAAACAGGGAGCCCAGCTAGGTGCTCTCTGACAGCCTAGAGGGGCGGGACGGGAGAGGGGAGGGACGCTTAAGAGGGACAGGACATATATATCATGATGACTGGCTAACACCGTCGTACAGCAGAAGCCAATACAACACTGGAAAGCAGTTACCCTCCAGTTTAAAACAAAGTAAGACACCAAGCTTAGACTACATGTATGGGATAGAGTCCAGCTCCATCTTTTAAAAGGAGATCAAAGAATGTGCAGGCATATTTTAAAGCCACCAAGACTGCTCTTCAGTTCAGTCACTCAGTCGCGTCTGACTCTTTGTGACCCCATGAATAGCAGCACGCCAGGCCTCCCTGTTCATCACCAACTCCTGGAGTTCACTCAAACTCGCATCCATTGAGTCAGTGATGCCATCCAGCCATCTCATCCTCAGTCGTCCCCTTCTCTTCCTGCCCCCAATCCCTCCCAGCATCAGAGTCTTTTCCAATGAGTCAACTCTTCACATGAGGTAGCCAAAGTACTGGAGTTTCAGCTTTAGCATCATTCCTTCCAAAGAAATCCCAGGGTTGATCTCCTTCAGAATGGACTGGTTGGACTCCCTGCAGTCCAAGGGACTCTCAAGAGTCTTCTCCAACACCACAGTTCAAAAGCATCAATTCTTCAGCACTCAGCTTTCTTTACAGTCGAACTCTCACATCCATACATGACCACAGGAAAAACCAAAGCCTTGACTAGATGCACCTTTGTTGGCAAAGTAATNCCAGCATCAGAGTCTTTTCCAATGAGTCAACTCTTCACATGAGGTAGCCAAAGTACTGGAGTTTCAGCTTTAGCATCTTTCCTTCCAAAGAAATCCCAGGGTTGATCTCCTTCAGAATGGACTGGTTGGATCTCCTTGCAGTCCAAGGGATTCTCAAGAATCTTCTCCAACACCACAGTTCAAAAGCATCAATTCTTCAGCGCTCAGCCTTCTTCACAGTCCAACTCTATATCCATACATGACCACAGGAAAAACCATAGCCTTGACTAGACAACCTTAGTCGGCAAAGTAGTGTCTCTGCTTTTGAATGTGCTATCTAGGTCGGTCATAACTTTTCTTCCAAGGAGTAAGCATCATTTAATTTCATGGCTGCAATCACCATCTGCAGTGATTCAGGTATAAACTAGTGACTTTCCACCCTTTACTTTCTAAAACGGAGCTCCTTCTGAAATGGTCATGTGTCCAACCTTTTTTTTTTTTTAAAAGATTTTTTGTTTGCCTACTGACTAAAGGAAACAATTTTCCCTCTATTATCTCTCAAGAAAAACTGTCACCCATGGGAAGTCATTTTTGAAGTACCAAAAACACCTTTTCTGAAGCAAAGAAGAAGACATATTGCTGGGATTTCACTAGATATTTATGTAATAAAGGTGTGTCTGGCCAAACTGAACTTCTTTTTACCTTTTAGGGAAATGGTACAGGCCTTGTTATTCTTTACTTATCTCTAACTTTTTATGTCTACCTCATCTAGGTCATTTTACAACAAGGAGCTGAATTCTTTGTCATTCTCTTAGATATTTGAATGCCACCTTTAGCAAGGTACTTGCTAGGTGCTACTGGAGATTCAGATATTCAAAAGATATGGTTTAATAGAAAAGTTTCTTTTAAAAGTCCTGATGGCATTCCCACAGGTCTCCGTTCCAACCTAAATTATAGCATTTATGACACTTTTTTTTTTTTCTGGTTTTACTCTCTCCTCAACTGAGCAGGGGTCACACCAGTTCAGTTCAGTTGCTCAGTTGTGTCTGACTCTTTGCAACCCCATGAATTGCAGCACACCAGGCCTCCCTGTCCATCTACTGGAATTCCATCACCTCCACTAGCTTTGTTCGTAGTGATGCTTTCTAAGGCCCACTTGACTTCACATTCCAAGATGTCTGGCTCTAGATTAGTGATCACATCATCATGATTATCTGGGTCATGAAGATCTTTTTTGTACAGTTCTTCTGTGTATTCTTGCCACCTCTTCTTAATATCTTCTGCTTCTGTTAGGTCCAGACCATTTCTGTCCTTTATCGAGCCCATCTTTGCATGAAATGTTCCCGTGGTGTCTCTAATTTTCTTGAAGAGATCTCTAGTCTTTCCCATTCTGTTGTTTTCCTCTATTTCTTTGCATTGCTCACTGAGGAAGGCTTTCTTATCTCTTCTTGCTATTCTTTGGAACTCTACATTCAGATGCTTGTATCTTTCCTTTTCTTCTTTGCTTTTCACTTCTCTTCTTTTCACAGCTATTTGTAAGGCCTTCTCAGACAGCCATTTTGCTTTTTTGCATTTCTTTTCCATGGGGATGGTCTGCTCTCACTGCATTCTAATTATTTATTTAAACACTTTCATTTTTAAGTTGCTTTTTAGGATATCCTTACGGCATTTATTTTACCCTATATAAAACTAAAGACCTGGGCACTGACTAATAGTTAAGTTACAGAGGAATCAAACTTAAAATTAAGTTATAGAGGACTCTCATCTCCCACTTAAGTAGATATGTGTCTGACTTCAGTCAAGTTAGTTACTCTGAATCTCAGCTTCCTGATCTTTAAAGTAAGAGTTGTAACCACCAGTCCTGTGGGTAGGATGAAGTGGAATAATACAGGTGAGAGTCCACTGCAAACTGTGAGGTACTGTATGATTACTGAACCAGGCAGGATGCAGTCAGTACTGCAAGCCCTGTGTGAGCATAGTCTGGCTTCCAGAATTTACTGCCTTGTTTACTTATCAGTCACCACACAAGAGCCCCTTTATCACTTTTACTGTCCTCTCGGCCTCAGACTATCTCTAAGCTTGTAACACAGAGTTTTGCACATAGAAGGTAATCCATAAACATTTGTTGTTGTTCAATATGATGCTGACAGTTGTCCTGATTGTCTTTTCATTTCAGGTTAAACAGAGGAAACTTTTTAAACAGCTGTATTGCACAAACTAGAACAGAAGTACAGGACCATGAATTGTTCAGAGCACAGGTTCTGGAAACAGACTTGGGACAGACTAGGGTTAAACTCATGTCTGGCACTCAGAAGCTTCTGAACTCTGTGAACTCCCTAAGCCTCCTCAGTTTCTTCATATGTAACATGGGGACAACAGCACTGATTATTTGACAAGGTCATAATGAAGATCAAGGAGATAATACATGAGAAGCATCTAGAATGCTGCCCGTCACATTTTCAGTACTCCATTAATGTGTATTATTAGTCATCATATGATTATTATGAAAAGGGAAAGGTATTCAGACCCACGACAGATGGCACCTTCCTGCTTTCAAGTCCCATTTTGCACTCCAGGATGACTTACTGAGTCCAGGTAAAAGAGCTCTTCCAGGCTTACCTTGTCTACCTGGGTGGCTATCTATCTAAAACAGCCTGTCTGGCTTGAGCTATTTCCATTTGCTGTCTTTATGAGCCCCGAGGCATGCACAGCTATGAGCACATTTAAGAAATTTGAAAAATAAACAATGAAATGTCTTACGCTTGCCACACATGCATTTTTTCCTACCATGATTTAGGTTGGCTGGTTCTAAGCCATAAAAAGTTTATAATAAGAAAAAAAAGAATGAAATTTCCCAGTTTAAAACTCTTTAACCCCAGCCCTCAAAACTTTCCAACTCAAGGTTAAGATGCGAACAAATGTTCCAACCAATATGTTCATGAAAGATTTAATAATTACTTTGCTTATGAAAGTTTAAACAGCTGCTTAAGTGAGTAAAAAGGCTCCCACCCAGGCAGAATAACTTGCTGTACCCATTAAGAAGGTTTTACAAATCACCAGACTATGTATTCAGATGAAAGGAAAGCTGCTTTTGCTGCACAGCCTCTAACTTTCAATTATGTATGGAATGAGTTTGTCCATCAGGTCAATCAGGTTTTGTTTATTCCTTCAGCAGGGGTCTTGACAGCATCAGTGTTAAGGCAGTTTCCAA
The DNA here is from genome assembly GCA_006410635.1 of Cephalophus harveyi. Taxonomy (NCBI): domain Eukaryota; kingdom Metazoa; phylum Chordata; class Mammalia; order Artiodactyla; family Bovidae; genus Cephalophus; species Cephalophus harveyi. The sequence goes on along the minus strand of SJYT01047332.1, from coordinate 135,430 downwards.
AGGGATTGCTAAGCTTTTCCATCATGTATTTTTAAAAACACACATACAGGAAATAGGCCAAGCCTTTTTCTTTAGGTTATTTTATGCCTTAGCTCCATGAATACAAAGTTCATTATCAAATTGATTGGGAAATTACAGGAGGTCGCATTATACTCCTTAAAAAAAGAATAACATTACTCTTTGGACTTTCACATATGCTACTCCTTCTTCTTGAAATATTCCCCATCCCACTACATCCCTATAACCTTTTGCATGGTTAACCCTTCATGGTTAACTATTCTGCTGTAGGAATAAGTTGGATCTCACCAGAAAGCCTTCCTTGGCCTCCTTGACCAGGATGGTTCTCCCCATCATACCACTTGGCTACCATATTATAGCACTGAGCACCTCTTACTGCAGTTACTTGTTTAACTCCCTGTCTCTACCATGAAACCTCACAAATTACTGAGGGCTAATTAATATATCAACACAGAGTAGGAGCTCAGTAAATTCCTGCAGAATTAATGAATTAAATTCTCCAAGTCATCCACACTGCACTTTTTCTTCTCTCCAAACTTTAACAACTCTTGCCAATTTTATTTCTTAAATATTTCCTGAATCCATCTCCTCTTTTCCAACACTATTTCAACTGTCTCTGTTCAAATCCAGCTAATCTCCTGGCTGAATTTCAGTATTTGTCCCTCAAATACATACAGTGGGTAGAATGAGTCAAAGCAAAAAATCTACTGCTAACCACACCTTTCAGTCCCTCCGTGCTATTCACAGGACAAAGCCCAGCCCTTCGAGGGGCACGCCAGGCTTCGGTGGTTAGTCCCTCCTGATGTAGCCCTCCTGATTCTCAGTTCCTTACTCCTGCATAAGCTCTGCCCTCTCCAAAGAAAGCTAACATTCACTGAGGGTCAGAGAGGCATAATAACCTACCAACAAAATGTCAGAGGCAGGACGTGAATTCTACAAGCTACATTTCTAGCCATGGTGCTATGCTGCCCACTCAATCCTGCGGCTGTAACCCTAGCGCCTGACACACACCACATGTTCCATAAATGTGTGTCGAATGAATGAATGGCTGAAAGTGGCAAGAATATTAGAAACACCAAAATATAAACTATCCGATAGATCTTACTCCTCTTTTCTCCTGTTTCTCAGAAAGTTTGGGGATTATTGCAAAATGACCTGTTAGAGATTTCCAGTGCACATCAGCACATTAAAGGCTTAAGAAGTTCTTCAGAAAAAAAAGTGGGGTGTTTGTTTAACTTTTCTCAATAGAAGAGTTCCTAACTGTATTTGAACACAGAATGTTTTCTTTAAAAAAAGAAAGAAAAGAACACCTACCAACACCCCTACTCTGTGAAAGACTGAAAGGGCTCCCACTGTGTCTGAGCCTCTGAGAGCATACAGTCTGCACTGTCAAGCTCCTGATAATCTCCAGGTATTTTTTTTTTTAGAATGGAATTTTAAGGCTGGAAATGACCTTTGAGCTTTTCCAGACAAAGTCCCCCATTCTGTCTTTGAAGGATTAAGTGGTCCAAAGTCGCTCAGGTTATTTGTGGCAGAAATAAAACCAGAAACAAGGCCTGGCAACTCCCACCCAGTGGGTCCTTTGCATCAGTCCACACCAGTGACTCTCCATGTGCAGTGACCTCTGTCCCTCAGGGGACATCTAGCAGCGCCTAGAGACATCTTTGATGGTCTCGGCTGGGGAGTAGGGGACAGACGGGAACGCTGCTAAATATTCCACAATGTAAACCACGGCTTCCCACAACAAAGAACTATCTGGCCTCAAATATCAATAGTGATGACGCTGAGAAACTCTGTCCCACACTAAACAAAAGAAAAAGCAAACTGTCCAGTGAACAGACTAGAGCTTTCATTTCAACATTTCCCGCTAGCCTGCATTATATTTGAAATAATACCGGCATATGAAAACGAAATTGTCCTTTGAATCCCTGAAAATAACTGCTGTTGGAAAGAGGCTTAGACTAACCAACCCCCCCATCAAGGCTTTACTGAAATGGGTTTAGATATTATTAACAAAAAAAAAAAAACCAAACACACTTCTTTACATACAATTCCCTCAGAAGAATTCTTGAATGTATTAACTTTTGAAAAATACTGCATTTACTAAGCAAGACGTCAGAATAAGGCCTAGGAGATCACTGAGGAACAACAGCAACCGACCAGCCTTAGGCCAGCGCAAGAGTCTCTGCTCTTGGTCTCCCGCAGAGTCTCCCCATAGCTGCCCCGTGGCCCTGGTCCCAGGTCCCAGTCATGTCAGTTTGAGCACAACCCTCCTTCTTGTTTGCTTGTTTGAGTGGGAGACCCTGGAAGGATCATAAACGAAGCCCGGGAAAGGACCGTGTGGGAAGATGCTAGCACGGGGTCCCACCTACACTGGGGGCTCACAGAGGTTGCTCACAGGCAGCCGCTGCTTTCCAGGAGACAGGCTCACTCTTGGGAGTGTCTTCAGAGCGTCTCCTCGTTGGGTTTCTGTGCCACCATTCTCTAAGATGTCATCACTGGGGAAGCTGAACAAAGGATACACCCCACCCAAGCTTCCTGCACTATTTTTGCAACTTCTTGGGAGCTTAAAATTATTTCCAAATAAAAAGTGCTTTTTAGATGATGAGACTGGTAATAGATCTCTCTTGTGTCTCTGGTCTTTTGCTAAAACAGAAACACCTGGTTACCTGGTTGGTGAGGGTAAAGGTGTATGAATAGGGGCACAGGGCATCAGAAAGTGTCACTGACACCAAAGAAGTGCTGCGTCCATCAGCTCCTCTTCCAAAGGGACAGGGAGCTAAAGAGGCTGAGACCCAAATCAGACTCAGGGGAGAGACGATGAGTAGCAAGAATGGACCAAGCACAGGTGGGTTTCCCAAGTAACAACCCTCACGGGTGCTCCAAAGAAACTGCAAAACAACAACGGACAGTATATCTGAGAGCTGTTCACGCCCAGGAAAGTGCTATCAGAAGGAAAAGCATGAGAAAAAGACACAAACAATGACTGAGCAGGCATAGCATGACTTGAATCGTGAATCAACAAAATCCCACAGATTTACACACTATCTGTCCAGCTAAAATGCACCCCGGCACAATGGAGTACCTTTGAGGTAGAAAGAAATGGGAGTCGGGAAACCTGTAGTCACCTTCCAGATGTGACCTATCACACATTTGTTGTGTCTCCTTGGACAAAGCCACTCAGATTTAGTTTCCCCATCTGCAGGTCAGGGAATGGCTGCCAACTGCTAAGAGCCTTACATGTCTGTCTTGCTTGTGTAAGGCTCTTCTAATAGGTGTGATACCCTCTACTGACTTACTAAAAAATAAAACCTATTCATGAATGGCAATAAGTTTCCTGTGAATTTTCCAATGGACATTCGCTCTTTAATAAATGTGAGTAGAATAACATGGCTATTTTAGGGCCAGGGAGGATCAGTTCAGAAGTCAAGGAGCTCTCATTCCCACCCTATCAGATTCATTTTCAACCATGGATGGGCCACACAAATACAACGATTTCCCAGGGGTAAAGCTGTCTGACAGAAAGGAGTTCGAAGGCCTAATGTCACACAGATGGCCAAAAAACACATGAAAGAACTGTTCAATTCAACATCACTAATTACAAAACTACCATGAGGTTATCACCTCACACCAGTCAGAATGGCCATCATCAAAAAATTTCCAAAAAATTTATGCTGGAGAAGATGTGGAGAAAAGGGAACCCTCCTACATGGTTGGTGAGAGTGTAAATTGGTACAGCCACTATGGAGAGCAGTATTGAGATTCTTTAAAAAAACTATACATAGAACTACCATATGACCCAGCAACCCCACTGCTGGGCATACACTGGGAGAAAATCATAATTCCAAAAGATCCATGCACCCCAATGTTCACCGCAGCACTATATATTAATACAATAGCTAGGATATGGAAGCAACATAAGTGTCTGTCAATAGAGGAATAGATAAAGAAGATGTGGTACAAATATACAATGGACTCAGCCATAAAAAGCAATAAAATTGTGCCAGTTGCAGAGACACAGATGGATCTAGAGACTTCATACAGACTGAAGTAAGTCAGAAAGAGAAAAACAAATATGAGATAATACCATGTACATGCAGAATTTAGAAGGATGATACAGATAGGCTCATTTGAAGAGCAGAAATAGAGACACGAACTTGTAAATGCCAAGTGGGGGAGGGTGGGATGAATTAGGAGATTGGGATTGACATGTATACACCACTATATTTAAAATAGATAACTCATGAGGAACCTACTGTGTAGCACAGGAAATTCTACTCAATGCTCTGTGGTAACTAAATGGAAAGGCATTTTCATTTATGGCATGTAAATGGGGAAACTTCATGGCAAATAGATGGGGAAACAATGGAAACAGTGACAGACCTTATTTTTCTGAGTTCCAAAAAATAAAGAGACTTTATTTGGGGGCAGGGACTCCAAAATTACTGCAGACGGTGACTGCAGCCATGAAATTAAAAGATGCTTGCTCCTTGGAAGAAAAACTATGACCAAACTAGACAGCATATTAAAAAGCAGAGACATTACTTTGCCAATAAAGGTCCATCTAGTCAAAGCTATGGTTTTTCCAGTAGTCATATATGGATGTATGACTATAAAGAAAGTTGAGAGCTGAAGAATTGATGGGTTTGAACTGTGGTGTTGGAGAAGACTCTTGAGAGTCCCTTGCACTGCAAGGAAATCCAACTAGTCAATCCTAAAGGAGATCAACCCTGAATATTCACTGGAAGGACTGATGCTGAAGCTGAAACTCCAATACTGTGGCTACCTGATGCGAAGAAGTTACTCACTGGAAAAGACCCTGATGCTGGGAAAGATTGAAGGCAGGAGGAAAAGGGGACGACAGAGGATGAGATGGTTGGATGGCATCACTGACTCGATGGACATGAGTTTGAGCAAGCTCTGGGAGTTGGTGATGGATAAGGAAGCCTGGCGTGCTGCAGTCCGTGGGGTCACAAAGAGTCAGAGACAACCAAGTGACTGAATTGAACTGAAATGGAAAGAAAACTCATGAAAAGAAATTATATATATAATGATACACTTTGTTGTAGAGTAGAAACTAACACAACATTGTAAAACAACTATATTTCAATAAAAATTAATATTTTAAAAAACGGCCTAATGTCAGAGCTTCCAGCGACCTGCTTTTCGCCAGTGAAATGCACCCCCTCAAAGTGTTCAGGTCTGCTGAACCCTGCACAACACGCCCAAATCACAGAGGAGCAGTTCCAGAAGAGGGAAAAGGGGAGAGAGGATTTCAGGCCTGGAGGAGCTGTCTTGCGGGGTTTTTAGGAAACAGGTAGGATTTGTGTCTATAATACCCTTATTCTGCCTTTTCATATATTGAAACCCAATAAAGTATTTGTTAATTGGCATTTTTTTAAAGCCTGTGGTTAATTCAGTCAAGGCTTATGTCTGAACTATGTAACAGGGTTCTGAAACTAATGCTTCGTTAATCACATATACACTTTTCCAGAGCCAAAATTCACAACATGTTGTGCATAGATCTTGGGCCAAATCAGAAGGATTCTTTATGTGTTAAATGCTTTCCTTTCATCAGGGTGCTGTGCATGTATAAGATATAAGGTGGGTGTCAGTGTTGAAGACTATCGGCCGCTGCCTGGGTGTTAGACCACTTTCAGGTCACCCACGATGCTTGGCTGCAGGCAGAATAATGGTAGTTTCAAAACATATCCTCTTCACTTTTAGCAATAATATCCACTGCAACTGGTTTGCTCAGAACTATTTAGCATTGTTCCTCAGTCATTACTAAGAAGCAAGGTATCAAGGATATGTCAGGGATAAGTAGGTCAACATAAACGATCAAGACCAATATTTATGTCATTGTCAACATACTAATTTAAATAAAAACTTTATTAAAATTAAATTAAAAATAAAGTTAAATGATTTTAGAAAAGTTTGTAAGAGTTTAGGAGAGCTGAACTCCTTCACTAGCCAGTGGAAGAATGGGTCTAGGTGGTCTGGGATCTCTGCCATATATCTCCTTTTCCCCTTTCTTCATTCTAATTTTCCACTCGTTTATGAATAGTACTATATAATTTAACTATAACTGCCTCCTACTTAACTTCCCTAAACTTTTCCCAATGTGATCTCTTTTCCTCTGTCTTCCTCACCTCCGATCACTCACTTCAGCATCTGTCTCTTATACACATCTAGATGTGTATAAGAGACAGGTGTGATACCCTCTACTGACTTACTAAAAAATAAAACCTATTCATGAATGGCAATAAGTTTCCTGTGAATTTTCCAATGGACATTCGCTCTTTAATAAATGTGAGTAGAATAACATGGCTATTTTAGGGCCAGGGAGGATCAGTTCAGAAGTCAAGGAGCTCTCATTCCCACCCTATCAGATTCATTTTCAACCATGGATGGGCCACATTTGAATTTATTACAATATTTATTACAATATTATTACAATATTGCTTCTGTTTTATATTTTGGTTTTTTGACTGCGAGGCATCCCTCCCCAACCAGGGATACTGCCTGCACCTCCTGCAGGGGAAGGTGAAGTCTTAGCCAGTGGAGTGCCCTCAAAGTCCCAGCATCTACCGTTATCATAACTTTTATCTTTTAGAGGACAGGACAGGGAGCTGACAGCTTGGAAACTCCACTATGAGATTGGCATTTTAAAAGATAACTGAACCGCATTGCAAAAATGCAGAAGTAGAAAAAGAACAGAAGAAAAGAAAGTCAGGGGGGGAATTTCAAGGGCCTGAATTAGAACAATAACAACATAAAGACAAAGCAGGAATACATTTTTTTTTTTTTTAAATAGGTTGAAAGTAGACTGAATAGGATATGGTTCTTAACTGTAGGACAGTAACAGAGAGGAGAGAATGAAAAATAATTTGAAGTCTCTGAACTGTGCTCATAAGTAAATAGGGTTCCTTTAACAGAGACAAGAAATTAAGATGAGGTGTCAGGTGTGAGGGAGTTAATGAACTTGAGTTTAGCCACATAGAAATGCATTTGGGGATGATGTCCAATATGCCCATGGACAACCAATGTTCTAAATAGGCAGGAAAACTTCTGGATTTAAAGAGAATAGAGATTAAGAAAATCATCCACTCATTTTCTTCTTTTTTTTAAATTTTTCTCCTCATTTCACTGAAATAAAATATGTATGGAGAAGCCACTGCCTGCCAAATTCTGGGATAGGCGTTAGGGAAAAAAAGGAAGTAAACAGGAGGCTTATAGAATCTGCAACAAGCTCTGGTGGGAGATGGCAGTCTAACAATGGCGTCAGGTGGTGGAATGAGGGGAGGGCTCCCCGAGGAGGCTTGTAAGGGATGTACTGTGCTTACTCACGCTCATTAAGCTGCCTAACCCCTAGCGGGGAAACACACGCTTTCGGCTTCCCTTCACAGCCTAGACCCTCTCTGTGGTTCCAGGCTGACTGCAAGGCAGACTCCCCGCCCCACCCACCGCCACGTGGACATCACTGCACAGCACTCACACACATTCCTTTTGGGCAGGTAATGCTGTGACTTCTCTGTGGGAGACCTTTTGCTAATCTTCCATCCTTTACATCTAGGTAACAAAATATTTATAACTAACTCTTGGAATGCTATGCAACACTATGATTGAGGTAAAATCCTGATTCCTAGGACCTCTCTGCAATTGTCCATCACACACCTGGAGAAGGTGTTACCCCATAGAATACAGACTGAAGTATCTTTACAGAGATTAAGATGCTAAGATTCAGGCATGCCTTGCAATTCCACTCCTAGGCACTTGTTTATAAAGAAGGAAAATATATGGCCAGGAGAAGATTTATGCAAGAATGTTCAGTTCAGTTCAGTTCAGTCGCTCAGTCGTGTCCGACTCTTTGCGACCCCATGAATCGCAGCACGCCAGGCCTCCCTGTTCATCACCATCTCTCGGAGTTCACTCAGACTCACATCCATCGAGTCAGTGATGCCATCCAGCCATCTCATCCTTGGTCGTCCCCTTCTCCTCCTGCCCCCAATCCCTCCCAGCATCAGAGTCTTTTCCAATGAGTCAACTCTTCGCATGAGGTGGCCAAAGTACTGGAGTTTCAGCTTTAGCATCATTCCTTCCAAAGAAATCCCAGGGTTGATCTCCTTCAGAATGGACTGGTTGGATCTCCTTGCAGTCCAAGGGACTCTCAAGAGTCTTCTCCAACACCACACTTCAAAAGCATCAATTCTTCGGCGATCAGCCTTCTTCACAGTCCAACTCTCACATCCATACATGACCACAGGAAAAACCATAGCCTTGACTAGACGGACCTTAGTCGGCAAAGTAATGTCTCTGCTTTTGAAAATGCTATCTAGGTTGGACATAACTTTTCTTCCAAGGAGTAAGCGTCTTCTAATTTCATGGCTGCAGTCACCATCAGCAGTGATTTTGGAGCCCAAAAAAATAAAGTCTGGCACTGTTTCCACTGTTTCCCCATCTATTTCCCATGAAGTGATGGGACCAGATGCCATGATCTTCGTTTTCTGAATGTTGAGCTTTAAGCCAACTTTTTCACTCTCCTCTTTCACTTTCATCAAGAGGCCTTTTAGCTCCTCTTCACTTTCTGCCATAAGGGTGGTGTCATCTGCATATCTGAGGTTATTGATATTTCTCCCGGCAATCTTGATTCCAGCTTGTGTTTCTTCCAGTCCAGCCTTTCTCATGATGTACTCTGCATATAAGTTAAATAAGCATGGTGACAATATACAGCCTTGACGCACTCCTTTTCCTATTTGGAACCAGTCTGTTGTTCCATAAAAGCTTTATTCATAACAGTCAAAAACCAGAGACCACCAAAATGTCCATCATCCATGGTGAGTGGATAAACACATTGTGGTCTAGCCTCACAATGAAATATTACTCAGCAGAATAAAGGAATGAGCAGCAGACACAACATGGATAAACCTCAAAAGCATTATGCTGAGTGAATGGAGCCAGTGTGAAAGACTCCACGTGCATGATTCTATCTCCATGAAGTTCTAGAGAAGAAACAGCTATAGTTTCAGGAAGCAGATTGTGGTCCCTCGGGGACGGAGGAGTTGAGGAGGAGATGGACTGTAAGGGGGCCCAAGGGAATATTTAGGGTCAGGAAAATATTCTCCATTATGCTTGGGGTTATATTACTGGGTGCATTTTTTTCAACACTCATGGAATTGTACACTTTAATTTGGTAAGCTTATTTCATGTGAACTATACCTCAGTAAAACTGATTGAAAAATAATCCTGCAGGGCTGAGGAGGAGAGTGAGCACATGCAGTGGGAAGATGCCAGTGGCTCCTGGGAAGCTCTGAGCCAGCACCACCTCAACCTTCCAGCTGCTGCTGCCCAAGAATGCCTCTGTTTTAATGCTTTAGCCACAGACCCTGACGCCCACTGGCCATTTCAGACTACGGTTCTGATAACTCACTCTCACCTTGCCACCTGTACTTAGGCTAGAACCAGTGTGCGCATCTGGACAGCTGATAAAAATATAATCCTAAACCCCTCCCACCTGGACTAACAACCTTAACATAGCAACATTTTGTCCTGGAAGTACTGACAGTAAGGATTACGCTCCAAGGGGTCTTGACTACTCAGTCCCTGGAACCTGGACTCTTGGCTCCTCTATTGCCTCTGTTTCCTGAAGAGACAAGGGGCTTGTTTCTTTTCTCAACACTTAAAACTATCATTTCACTATGGCTGTCTGACTCCCCTGGTCCTACTGAGATCGCGGTTTTCCACTGTATCTGTGGCTTATAACCCCAGGGTTGATGCATGCCCCAGCCCTGGGAGCAGTTCATTTAGGAAGAGAGAAAAGGGTTCTGAACTTAAAACGAATCTATACTGCAGCACAGCCCTTAAGTATGAGAGAGGCCCCAAGCTAGGACACATGCAGAAGTTTCTCCATCACTGTGCCCTTGTTCTTTCATCCCGCTGATCTCCTTAAACAAAATACAAGTCTAAACTTCCCAAACAGCTTTATTTTAGGGGCTATTTTCAGAATTCCCATACCTACCAATAAATAAGATTCATACCAGAAACCTTATAAAAGCTGTTTTTTTGTACAGTTGATGTCATAGGAAGAAAACATGACATTCAGTGGGTGCCTGTGACACGACAAACACTTTATCAGGAGGCTATCGGATGTGCATTATCTAATCTAGTCCTCACAATAATCCTGTTCTTCCCCTTCTTTGTAGATAAATTCTCTTAGAGAGTAAGTAACTCGCTGAAGTTATTTAATCTTTAGTTAGTATAGAGTGTGAATATGTATCTAGGACTATTTGATTTTCAAAACAACAACAACAACAAAAAAAAAAACCTCTAAAGATTTCACATAAACTGTGGTCTATAGTTTTGTTTAATATTTACAAGGTCCTGGGTTTGAGTCCCTTCTCAGCCATTTACTAGCTGTATGGACCTTAGGCAAGTGAGTTTCCTTCTAGATTATTTTTCCTCATCTGTAAAATGGAGAAAATAGACCTACTTCACAGAGCTTTGAAAAGATGAAGTAAGACAAGTTACACAATAAGCGTACTATCAACTATTGGCACGATCTCAAATGCCAAGCTGGCTCCAAATGGAAGAAATACGACACAAATAGACACATACTGCCCTCAGCTATTCAGAGTTGAACTTCCACACAGCGGGTCATGTTTTGCCCTTCGGTTAGTCCTGCCCTTGTTCATTCAATGTAGTAAACTTCTAATAGGGAAAATATGTGTGTGTGTGTGTGTGTGTGTGTGTGTGTTAGCTGCTCAGTCGTTCTTTGCAACCCCATGGACTGTAGCCCTCCAGGCTCCTTGGTGCATGGGATTCTCCAGGCAAGAATACTGGAGTGGGTTGCCATTTCCTTCTCCAGGAGATCTTCCCCACCCAGGGACTGAACCTGGGTCTCCTGAATTGCAGGTAAGATTCTTTACCATCTGAACCACCAGGGAAGCCTTGTGTGTGTGTGTGTGTGTGTGTGTGTGTGTGTGTGTGTGTGACTGTGTGTGTGTGTGTGTGTGTGTGTGTGTGTATGAAGTGTCTGCCTTTAACAAGTCTATGAGGATCAGCTCTGCAGATTCGTGCTCTCTTTCCTAAACTGTTCCTAAAAACTGAAACTTGACCGCAATATCCTATTCCCAGACAGTCCATCCCTTTCCATTGTCGTCACTCACCTGCTCCGGATACTTGCTCCCAGTGATCTCTGCCACCGTGTTGAAGGAATCAGCATCTGGATAGCTCTTTGCCCCCATCTTCAGCTGAATGACAATTCTGTTCCCACGAGCAGCCATTCTTGACATCATCTCTGCATCTTCCACCGTAATACAAGCTGTTGGGATCTTTGGCACACCCTTCTGGTATTCCTGAATACCTGTGTGAGGACTTGAGAAAAGAAGTCACCAGGTTACCTTGATAGTGGAAATGGACCAAACATATTTTTTAAAAGCCCCTGTATTTGACATTTGATTTTCACTGGTCTTTGTTTGCATGTGAGGAACGGAAAGGGTGGGCAATATTGGTTTACTTGCTTTTGATGTGAAGGTAATTTTTTTTTGATAAAAATAACTTAGAAACTTCAGTTTAATAATAATTTCATTGAAAATATTCTATAAAATGTATTTTGATAATTTGAATAATCCTTTAAAAAGTTGCAAATTGCTTCAAACTCAGTGTCTTTAAGACCAAGAGGTGAACACATGTGTTCGAGGAGATAAAACTCTATCGCAGCTACAGACCAGAGGACCCACAGACTGGCATAGATGCACCTGGCTCTCTGGTCTGGCTCGAGTGCTGCTGTCTTCCCAGCTGAACACAATGTAGCCCTGCGTAAGAGTAGAATGCCCTGCGTAGGAGGAGAATGCCCTGTATAAGGGTAAAACGCTCTGCAGGAAAACCACAGAACAATGTCGGAAGAAATGTTTGTGTTTCCATAAGAAAAGGAGCCAAATAAACCCAGGTCTGGTGATGTCACCACTACAAGAAAAAGGCTCCTGAACGCTCCCCATATCCCATCAGTTTATTCCTGTCTTCTGTGGAAGCACAAGCTAAGGGCCTTCTTATCCAAATTAAATTTTTTTTAATATTTCCATACTTGCTTCAGGTTGTCTCATATTCAGAGAAAAGTGTCTCTCCTCCTTTTAGCCATAATACATTTCTCTCCTGGAGAAGTCACTTCAATCCTCAAGTGCACAAACGTGACGATGCATTCTCACCACGCCCTTCTTGGTGTGACTATACTCTCGTGACCATGGAGTAGGTGATGACTAGAGAGACTGCATGGCGAAGTGATTAAGAATAGAGAGCCTGGATTCAGATCTGGACTGTGCCACTTATTACTAACTGGCCTTGGTCAAGTTACACATCAGACTTCCCTGGTGGCTCAGCGGGTAAAGAATCTGCCTGCAATGCAGGAGACCCAGGTTGGATTCCTGGGTCAGGGAGATCCCCTGGAGGAGGGCATGGCAACCCACTCCAGGATTCTCACTTGGAGAATCCCAAGGATAGAGGAGCCTGGCGGGTGATGGTCCCTAGGGCTACAGAGTCAGACACAACTGAAGCGCCTGAGTATGCACGCACTAAAGTTATACCTCTTTGCTTCAGGGGCTTCATCTGTGATTGAAGATGGTAATTATAATATCCACTTCATAGTTATTTTGCAAATTTACTTAATTTATACAAACATATCACTTACCCTATAGTAAGCACTTGATAAATGTTAAATATTTATCATACTAATTTATCTATTACATTAATCTTGCAGAGAGAGACTGTGTGAGCTCAAGTCCTTAGGACCATCTAAGCACATTCTTTATAGATATTTCTTAAGTGTAGGCTGGAAATTTTATCCTTCAGAAGAGAGAGACAAATGACTTTTAAATCTAAAACTTATAAAACAAAGCCTGCATCTGAATCCCTGTTCCAGAATATGCCTGATCCACTCTGACTTCTGGTTTAGAGAAGGCTATGGAGTTACATAACTCAGGTCAGATCCTGGTTCTGCCAACTCTCTGCCTGCCTGACACCAAGCAACTTGGATCATCTCTCTGTTTCTGAGCTTCCATATCTGAAACATGAAGAATAATATTAGCACTGACCTCACAAGATTGCTATGAGGAATAAAAGAGATAGCACATGTAAAGGATTTAAAAGTGCTTGGCACATAGGAATTACTCAGTAAACATGAGTTGTTATTATTATTATTTCTTCAATGTTAATTTTCCCCACTGACTTGGTAGAGTGATTAATGACCAAAAGTATTTTGAAACATGTAGGAAGACAATCTAAATATTTATTATTCATATTACCTTACGTGATGTCTAGGATCCAACAAACTCTCCTTGTTCTCAGGCTCTCTGACTCGAAAGGAGGTCAGTGTAACACTTCTTAATAGGCTCTTTTAAATAATGTTTCCAAACAAATTGGCACTAATAAGTGGCAGGTAAGAGTTCTTAATCCAGGTACAGTGAGCTGGGCATACACCCATAGCTCTACTGAGGAAAATGGCATTTTCCAACTGTGGTACTGAATTCAAGATATAAAATGCTGCTAATTTATTTCTGTAATTAAGCATGTGCTCTGGTGGTGGAGTATTCAGCACTGTTTAGTGGAAGCAGACAGAAAGAAGACTCAACAGTTTTAGTTAAAGTTCTGTATCGTCACTGTCAATTGTCCTACAGGAGATGATCAGCATCAACACCAGCTCCCTGACCCCATTTACAAGCCCCATGTGCAATTTAACAATAACAAAGAGTAAATGAAAAGGAAGCTGTAAAAAAAAATCAAAATAAGAACATTTAAAGATGAATACCAATCCCTTGCAAAGTCTTCAAAAAACACAAGGGAAGGGAATGCTTCCCAACTCATTCTACAAGGCCACCACTACTAATAACAAAACCAGAGATAGACACTGCTAGGAAAGAAAACTACAATCCAAAATCGCTTATAAGTATAAATGCAAAAAAAAAAAAAAGAAAGAAAGAAACTAAAACAAACTGATACAGCAACATATGAAAACACCATGACCAAGAGGAATTTATTCAGGAATGCAATTGATTTAATATCAAAAAGTCAATCAATGTAGTACATTATAATAATGTAATAAAAGATAAAAATCACATGATCATCTCAATAGATACTGACTAAGCCTTGGACAAAATGTAATCCTCTTTCATAAAAAAACACTCATCAAACTAAAAATGGAAAGGAACTTCCTCAACTCAATAAAAGCTATCTATGAAAAACCCATAGCAAACATCTTAATTAGTGGTAGAAGACGAAATACTTTCCCCCTGAGATCAAAACAAGACTAAGATGTCTGCTCTGAGCACTTCTATTCAACATTGGACTAGAGGTTCTAGGCAGAAAAATCAGACAAGAAAAAGAAATAAAATAAATCTAGATTGGAAAAAAGAAGTAAAACTGTTCACAGAGGGTCAAATATATAGAAAATCATAAGGAATCACACACACAAAAAAACTACTAGAACTAATGAGCAAGTACAGCAAGGTTGCAGGATGTAATATCAATATACAAAAGTCAATTGTACAGTTGTGATAAACAATACAATATAGTAGCAACACAGTAGAAATGAGGGACACCTGAGTTCGATCCCTGGGTCGGGAAGATCCCCTGGAGGAGGGCGTGGCAACCCACCCCAGTATTCTTGCCTGGACAACCCCATGGACAGAGGAGCCTGGCAGGCTGCAGTCCATGGGGTCAAAAAGAGTTGGACATGACTACATGACCACAGCACAGCAATGAGCAATCGGAAAATGAGCAATCGCTTTTTCATTAGCAACAAAAGAATAAAATACTACAAATAAATTTAACAAAAGGTGTGTGAGATTTGCACAATGAAAACTGCAAAATGTTGAGATAAAGAAGATCCAGATGAAAAGTGCCCTATGTTTATGGATTGGAAGACTTCACATTCTTAAGATGGTGCGTGCTGTGCTAAGTCGCTTCAGTTGTGTACAAATCTTTTCGACCCTACGGAATGTAGCCTGTCAGGCTCCTCAGTCCATGGGATTCTCCAGGCAGGAATACTGGAGTGGGCTGCCATGCCCTCCTCCAGGGGAGCTTCCTGAACCAGGGATTGAACCTGCTTCTTCTGCTCTGCATGCAGATTCTTTACTGACCGAGCCACCCGGGGAGCCCGCTTAAGATGGCAAGAGTCCCCCAATTTATTTACCGATTCCGCTCAATCCCCATCAAAATTCTAGCTGCTTTTTTTGACAAAATTTACAAGTTGATTCCAAAATTCATATGGAAAAACGAGGGACTCAAAATGACCAGCACAAGTTGAAAAAGTGGAACAAAACTGGTGGATTCACATTTAAAAACACACCACAAATCTATAGTAATTAAAAGGATAGTACTGGTATAAAGATAGATATAGTGATCAATAAAATAGAATTGAGAATTGAGAAGTAAACTTTATAAGAATGATCAATTCATTTTCAACAAGAGGGTCGAAATAACTCATTGGGGATGAAAAGTATCTTCACAAATGGTGCTGAGACCAATCAGATACCTGCATGAAAAATAATGAAATTGCACCCCTATATCACACAAAATATGAAGGAATCATAGACCCAAACGTAAGAGCTAAATCTATAAAACTTCACAATATCAGGTAAGAAAACTGTTTCTTAGATACAACATTGAAGTCATAAGCAACAAAAGAAAAAAGAGATAAATTGAACCACCAAAATATTAAACTTTTGTACTTCAAATGGCACTACCAAAAAGTGAAGAAAACAAACCACAGAATGGGAGAAAAATTTTTACAAATCAAATATCTGAGAAGGTACTTGTGTCTAAAATATATTAATCACTCTTAAAAGCTCAATAATAAAAGACTAGCCAATTTAAAAATGCGTGAAGAATTTGAATAGACAGTTCAACAAATAAGATACACAAATGTATAAAAAGCATGTGAAAAGATGCGGCACACCACTAGCTATAAGGGAAATGCAGGTTAGAACTACAGCAAAGTGCCACTCTGCATAGGATGGCTATGAACAAAAAGAAAGGTAAAAACAAACGCTGGCAATAATGCGGAAGACTCTGAGCCCTTGTACATGGCTGGTATGAAAATAAAATGGCATAGTCAGTTTGACAGCTCCTCAAAATGTTAAACATTTAGTTACCATACCACCCACAGTTCTACTACTAGGCATAAACTCAAAAGAAATGAAAATATGTGTTCACACAAAAATGAGCACACAAATGTTTACAGTATTATTCAGAAGAGGCCAAGGTCGGAAACAAACCTAACATCCATCAGCTGATGAGGGGATATTCCAATACACCATATCTATACCATGAAATACTATTCAGCAATAAACAACAATTGTTCTAAGGTGTGCTACAACATGAATGAACCTTGAAAACATTATCCTGAAGCCAATCACACAACACCACAGACAGTCCCCTACATTCGAACCTTCAAGTGGCAAACTTTCAAAGACGCAAACTCGTGTTTGCAAGTCTAATCACATAAGTTTGTTCACATGTCTGGGGTACATCATCCTGTGCGTGCATTCTCTATAAGTGGTGTGCTTTTGGGTACTTTACTGTGTAGTACAGTATCTTTATTTCAAGTCCGGGATGGGAGTGAACTTGCAGCTCGCCCTGTCTCCTATTGCTGATGACTCTTTCAGCTCCACCATCTTTCACCTCTTCTTCCTCCTCCAGTCAGTAACTGTTCCCTGGATGCCAGCCTCTGTATGCCAGCTGTTATACTGTACTACTGAGGTACTATACTGTAAGATTAAGAATGCCTTACTTTTTGTATTTGTTTTTTATGTGTTACCTTTGTGAAAAGTATTATAAAGTCTGTTACATACTGTTTATCTGCTTATTTAGTTGGGTACCTAGACTAACTTTGTTGGACTTATAAACAAATTAGACTTATAAATGTGCTCTCAGGACGAAACTTGTTTACACGTAGGAGACCTACTGTATCATAAAATTCCATTTGCAGAAAATGTTCAGAAAAAGCAAATTCATAGAGGTAGGAAGTAAATTTTAGGTTGTCTTGTGCTGCTGGAAAGGAGAGGGAAATGGGGAGTGAATGATGATATGGGGATTTCTTATCAGGATGCTAAATATGTTCTAAAATTAGACAGTGATGAATCTTTGAACATACTGAAAAAAAACTGTATGTGTTAAAAAGTAAATTAAATGGTTTGTGAATGTATCCTAATAAAACTTTTAATATAAAATATCAAAATAAAAACCTAAGCTTCCAGATTTCTCTTCAAGGGAAAAAGTTCATTCAAAAACTATGCTTTCATGACTGGTTTATGAGATGTATGAAAACAAAGCCTGCTGCTCTCTGTGCTTGCAAGAGAGTCATCCCAAAATGTAAAATGAATATGGAAACTAAGTTTCAAATCAGCTTTTCAAATTCTACTAAATTTCTTGTGTATGTGGTGTAAAGTGATATAATTTGAAGTAGGTTGAATATTGTCTTTTATCTACATAAAATAAGTGCAAGGTTTAAACAAGTAGGTTTGATATTTCCCACCTGATTGCCATACATCAGTTAAACTCCCTTACACTAGTCACTTTTGACTAGCTCTTTATAGAAGATTCAAGGTACACTGTGTTTCCAAGTACTTCAAAATTTGCAGAGTTCAAATCAACCGTTGAAAGTGACTGTCATGATGTTAAATATCCTACAAAAGGAAAATTATGTATCCTTACTGAGGAACAGAACAGGTAGATTTCCACAGGGGCATGGAGACATTGACTAAAGTAAAAATTATTCACAACACAGTGAAGTCTTGGAATGTTTCCTGAAAAAAGAGGTGAAAATGATTTTGAGGACTTTTGAAGCTATCGTCTTTTGTTTTTATGAGAGTGTTTTTTTAAACTTCCTTATTAGGAAGGTTAAAAGAGCATCTATTCTGTTTATTTGCTTCCCTGGTGGATCAGTAGTAAAGAATTCGGTTGTTAATGCCAGAGATGCAGGTTCAATCCCTGGGTCAGAAAGATCCCCTGGAGGTAATGGCAACCCACTCCAGCATCCTTGCCTGGAAAATCCCATGGACAGAGGAGCCTGGCAAGCTACAGTCCATGGGGTCACATAATCAAACATGACTTAGTGATTAAACAACAAATTCTGTTTGTTTGTTTCAAAAATCAGTTTGAAAATAACTTTCTTGCAAAAATTACAGTTAACTTTATTAATTTTTTTTTTTTTAGATTTAGCACTTTAACAGTAAATTCATCTCAGACTTTTCTACTGTTATTAACAACAACAAGAGTAAATTGATCTCAGGCATTTATACTGCCATTAAGAACACAAAAGCAAAAGGATTCATTTACACCATAATTTCCCAAAAAGGAAACACTGAAATAGTTTCAACTCCCACTGGTTAAAAAAAAGGAAAGCAAAAGAAAATCTTGATTAAGAGAGAGAAAGTAGGGCTAAATTTCATTTCTAATTTTTATAATTCAGTTGAAATGGCAGAAAAAAAGAGAAGAAAAAGTCAAATTGTTGAATTCTAGTCCATACTGATGACAGATACCACATGAGCAAAACTCAACCAACCTATTAATATTATATTCACTGAAAGATCTTAGTAAGGAGACTGTAACAGACATCATCAGAGGTGCTGTAACACAGCTTCAGGGAGCTGTGCCTGCTTCCAAAACAGAGGAACCCAGCCAGCTCCACAAGCATGAGACAGAAAGATGGTCAAAGTGCTCAGTGGAACAGAACCGAGCGATTTTTTTTTTTTTTTTATAACATCCACAGCATATATGGAGGTTTTGGCTTCTTTCTAAGACAAAAAAATATAAAGAAAATTAAAGATATAAGGAGGTACTGCCTGTAAAATTAATATAAAATAGAATTCAAGATATCTAAAAAAATTTACTCAAGATTTTGTCATCTAGAAGTATTGTATAAATACTAGTTTTGTTATTTTTAGATATTTTGTAACCTAAACATCAAAACATGTATTTGTTCCCTTTTGTCCCTTCTGATCTTGTTCTTCTATGTAAGTTACAATTTTCTGCTAATATTTAATCATTTCATCATCTTAATTTGTTTTCTTATTTTCTCCTTGAATCTTTACAATCTCTAAAAGAAAGACATACTTGTGTATTAAGTAAGATGAAAACCCACCTTGGAATAACAAAAATGTTACAATAGATACTTTATTTAGTAAAAATAATAATGATAAAGATATGAAGCAACATAAAAATCATTTTATAAATGAAGATGGTAATCTTAACCAATGAAATGTTCTGTCCATTTTACTAATTAAATGTTTTTAGTTTAAGTCTCAATGGGAAACAGTTTTGATTAACTGGACTGGAAAGTATTTAAAGATCATCTAACCCAATATCACTGTCTTCTCAGTAAGATATATGCCGTTTCTATTATTAACACTGTTGAGGTGAGGTGAAGTCACTCAGTCGTGTCCGACTCTTTGCGACCCCGTGGACTGTAACCTACTAGGCTTCTCTGTCCGTGGGACTCTCCAGGCAAGAATACTGGAGTGGATTGCCACTTCCTTCTCCAGGGGATCTTCCCGACCCAGGGATCGAACCCGGGTCTCCCGCATCAGAGGCAGACGCTTTAACCTCTGAGCCACCAGGGAAGCTAAATTAACACTGTTAAACTATGCCAATCTCTCATTACCCTCAGAGCCCAAACATCCTCCTATTAGAAAAGAACTGAAGACATAACTCATAGCACACGCTATAGACTGAAAGCTTCTGTCCCTGCAAAATGTATATGTCGGAATTCTAACCTGTGTGCTGATGGTATTAGGAAGTGGGGCCTTTGGCAAGTGATTGGGTCATGAGGATATAGCCCACCTTAGAGGGATTAGTACACTTAGAAAAGAGGCTCCAGAAAGATCCGTCACTCCTTCCATCACATGAGGTCACAGTGAAAAAACACTGTCTAAGAAGTGGGTGCTCACCAGACACTGAATCTGCCGGCACCATGATCTTGGACTTTCCAGCCTGCAAAACTGTAAGAAATAACTGTTGGTTGTGTATAAGCCACCCAGTCTATGGTATTTTTGTTATAAAAGCCAAAACAAACTAGACAGCACATTTTGTCAAAAGGGAAATAAGATAAAGACATTTGAATTATTTATTATCCATTCTTGATTAGAACTCTGGGGTCAGCGGGTAAGGAATGGTTGATTTCTTTCTTGACATGAAGAAAATATTTTTAAAACAAAGCATCAGATAATCATACAAGGTCAGAGCAAGATGACAGAGTAGGAGGATGTGGAGCTCACCTCCCCCCACAAACACATCTACATGTGGAACAATTCCCATGGAAAACTAACTGGAGACTGGCAGAACTCTACAGCAGAAGCTGTAGGGAAGATTTCCACATATCTGGTTGGATGGAAAAAGCACATAGGGTCAGGACTTCCACCCTTAGGATCTGAAAGAAAGAAGGGTCTGCACAGGCAGACCCTTGACCTGGGGCTGGATTAGGTTGAGCCACAGCTGAGCAGCTCAGTCTTGGAGTCCTCCATGGAGGAGACAAGCCCTCTCGGCTTCAGGGAGAACTGCGGGAACCGGAGAAGGGCTGGAGAAGTCTCGACTCCACTCACAAAGAGTGTGTGGGTGCTGGCTTACCAACGGACAGGGTAGAGAGAGCCCTGCACCGTGGCTGCCACCTCACCGTGCTGCAGAACCCAAGTGGGGCAACACCCCGCTCTGCCCACTCCACACCACGGCTTGGCTCTGGGTCTGGAGCAGACAGGCCCTGGGAGAAGACCCAATCCAGGGACGCACAGGAGGCTCTGGGGCGGGGGCTCTGGGGGTGTGGGGCCGCGGCTCCAGGGCTGGTGCTAACTCAACCTGCAGAGGCAGCCCAGGTCACTGACTGCAGTACAGCCGCTGCCATTCCTCCAGCCCGGGTGCCCCAACCCGCGCTCCAGCCTAGCGACTGCTCCAGCCCTGCCCACGGCACCCCCCAGCCTCGCCCTAGAGCACACAGCACTAGATGCCCTTACGCTGGAGACTGCAACAAGGGGAGGAATGCACCGGGGGTTGTGTCTGAGTGGTGCTGCGCACGCCTACCTGGGCAGTACATCAGATCTCTGCAAGCAGGGAAGCCTCACTTACTTCAGTACTCCTGTCCTTCCGGGCAAAACACACACTGAAAGGGAACAGACTACTTAAGCCCAGCCCTCGGGACTTCTGCTATAACATATGGGGAGCACACCCCACCCCCGACAGGCCAGGGATAGCTACAGAGCAGAGAAAGCTCCACCTCACACGTTGCACGGGTTTTACACCCTCCAACACCGACCATGCTCCCTAGCAGGGACAGTGGCCAGCACACCCTGAGGAAAGAGGTGGCTGGTGTCTACATCAAAATCAGCCCTCATGCCAAAGACACTGGATAAAACACAGTCCACACAGGGACACTCCCACATAAAAATACCCCTCCAAGACCACAGCAGGTAACTTTTTCTCCTAAATTAACAGAGAGCTGTTATTTTGGTTTGTTTTGTTTTTTACAGATAAATAAAATTAATAAATCTTTAGCCAGTCTCAGCAAGAAGAAAAGAGGAAAGGAATCACTAATTATTAGAGAAATGCAAATCAAAGCCACACACAGGTCAGAATGGCTGTCATAAAAAGTTTACAAATAACAAATGTTGGGGAGGATGGGGAGAAAAATAAATTATCATACACTGATGGTGGAAATGTAAAATTGCTGTACCCACCATGGAAAACAGCATGGAGGTTCCCTAAAAAGCTACAAATAGAACTACCATATGATTCGGCAACACCACTCCTAAGTATATACCCAGAGAAAACAAAAGCACTAATCTGAAAAGATACATGCACCCAATGTTCACAGCAGCAGTATTTACAGTAGCTAACGTATGGAAGCAACCCAAGTGCTCACCAACAGACCACTGGCTTAAGAAAATGCGGTGTGTGTGTGTGTGTGTGTGTGTGTGTGTGTAGTGGAATATCGCTCAGTCATAAAATAGAATTAAATTACCGCCATTTGTACCAACACAGGTGGACCTAGAGACTATTGCACCTAGCAAAATAAATCAGAGAAAGACACGTACTATATGATGTCATTCATATATGGACTGTAAAAAGTAATACAAAACTGAATATACATACACAAAACAGAAACAGATTCACAGACATAGAGAACAAGTTTATGGATACCAAAATAGAGGGAGGGAGGGACAAATTAGGGATATGGGATTAACAGATACAAACTACTACATATGAAATAGATAGGCACCAAGTAATTTATTGTATAGCACAGGGAATTATACCCAATATCTTGAAGTAACATAGACTAGAATCTGCAAAACAAACAAACAAAGAAAATCTGAATTACTATGAATCTGAATTACTTTGCTGTACATCTGAAACTAACACTATATTAGTAAACTAATTTTTAAATTTAAAAGTTAAAAAAAAAACCAACAAAGTATCAGCTAAGCACCAAAGGAAACACTAGAGCCATGTTCTCAGGGTGTTTTCTACAGAATACCAGGCTGAAGAAACCTTGTAAGGGGCAAAAGATCCCACAGGCAAATACAGTCATGAGACATTGAGCACTATTTCCCTGCTTTGAGGAGTCACAAAGCACATTAGTTTATTGATAGCTCTGAGAGGCAACATAGCTAAGAAACATGTTTGACTAAGCATTCCCAAGATTAACTGACATAAGGACCTTTTTTAGTGTTAACACTTCTATCATCTCATAGTCTTATCTGAGCAAAAAAGTCACTCTCCTTAAAGGAGGACCAAGAAAATGCCTGGGCATTTTCCTTCAGTGATCAATTCAGCTGGCCCTTTTTCTATAAAGGTGTCTGAATACCACCAAGGCAGAGTTCCAGATTCATTCCCCCATGTACTCCTGCTTCACCCTCAATATTTCTGTTTATAGCCCTTATGATACTGTTATATTCACATGCCTAAACATCCCATAGTAGAAATGAGCTACTCAAGAGTCTAGACCATGTCGAATGATTCTTTATACAGCAAGAACTTGTAGCTTCTACTGTATTTTAGGTATTTATATTTCCTACCATATTTTAAAGTGCTCAACAAATACATATGTGCTCTATATATTTGCTGAACAGCTTATATATACGTTATTGGATCTCTTTTTCCAAAGAATCCTGACTAAAAGTCAGATTTATTTTTATTTGCAGCTAAATATATTCAAATCCTGAAAGATGATGCTGTGAAAGTGCTACACTCAATATGCCAGCAAATTTGGAAAACTCAGCAGTGGCCACAGGACTGGAAAAGGTCCGTTTTCATTCCAATCCCAAAGAAGGGCAATGCCAAAGAATGTTCAAACTACTGTACAATTGCACTCATCTCACACGCTAGTAAAGGAATGCTTAAAATTCTCCAAGCTAGGCTTTAGCAATACATGAAGTGTGAACTTGTATATGTTCAAACTGGTTTTAGAAAAGGCAGAGGAACCAGAGATCAAATTACTAGCATTTGCTGTATCATTGAAAAAGCAAGAGAGTTCCAGAAAAACATCTACTTCTGCTTTATTGACTATGCCAAAGCCTTTGACTGTGTGGATCACAATAAACTGTGGAAAATTCTGAAAGAGATGGGAAGACCAGACCACCTGACCTGCCTCTTGAGAAACCTGTATGCAGGTCAGGAAGCAACAGTTCGAACTGGACATGGAACAACAGACTGGTTCCAAATAGGAAAAGGAGTACGTCAAGGCTGTATATTAGACAGCATATTCAAAAGCAGAGACATTACTTTGTCAACAAAGGTCCATCTAGTCAAGGCTATGGTTTTTCCAGTGGTCATGTATGGATGTGAGAGTTGGTCTATAAAGAAAGCTGAGCACTGAAGAACTGATGCTTTTGAAATGTGGTGTTGGAGAAGACTCTTGAGAGTCCCTTGGACTGCAAGGTGATCTAACCAGTCAGTCCATCCTAAAGGAGACCAGTCCTGTGTGTTCATTGGAAGGAATGTTGTTGAAGCTGAAACTCCAATACTTTGGCCACCTGATGTGAAGAAGTGACTCATTGGAAAAGACCTTGATGCTGGAAAAGATTGAGGGCAGGAGGAGAAGGGGATAACAGAGGATGGGATGGTTGGATGGCATCACCGACTCAATGGACATGGGTTTGGGTGGACTCCAGAAGTTGGGGATGGACAGGGAAGCCTGGCATGCTGCGGTTCATGGGGCCTCAAAGATTCGGACATGACTGAGTGACTGAACTGAACTGATATTCCCAAAACTTGCAACAACCAAGGTAGAAAAATCAGTACATTGAATATTTTAAAATTATAAGTATTAAAGCTTCCCTTTTAAAACATAAGCTCCATATCAAATAAATAAGTTCAAATTAAAATTACTGAAATAAGCCATTGCAGAAGATTCTTGGAAGATGATAGAATAAACCTGCTCTTTAAGAAGAGATCAGAAGAATCCCACAGGTTAAAATAAAAGGACACAATAACTTGAAGCTATAGAAAGAAATAAAGATCTCAGTAAAGATAAATGGGCAATTATAAGAGCTATTTTTTATTGTAAAAACAGGTTGTAGCTCCACTCTTAGTTTTCTACATGATTTAAGAGAGCAATTCATCGAAAATAATTAGTTTATGTATTGGGGCATATAATATATGGAGATGTAATCCTGTAACATCAGCAACCAAAAGGGTTGGGGAAGGAGCTGTAAAGGAACAGAGTTTGTGTATGTTACTAAAATTAAGCTAATCTAAATTCAAATTAGAGTGTTATAACTTTAGGATGTTAAATGTAATCCCCATGGTAACCACAAAGAAAATAGCTCTAGAATATAAACAAAAGGAAATGAGAAAGAAATGTAAACATTCCACTAGAAAATAATCAACTAAACACAAAAGAAGATAGTAATACAGGAAATGAGAAACAAAAATGCTAAAAGGTAAAAAGAAAGCAAGTAGCAAAATGACAGAAGTCACTAATTATCAATAATTAGTTTAAATGTAAATGGATTAAACTTTCTAATTAAATGACAAATATTGGCAAAACTGTTTTTTTTAAGTGATCCAACCATCTGCTATCCGCATGAGACTTGCTTTGAAGTCAAAGATGCAAACATGTTGAAAGCGGAAGAATGGACAAAGATATTCCATACAAATAGTAACCAGAAGGGAACAGTAGTGGCTATACTAACATCACACAAAATAGACTCTGAATCAAAAAACTTTACAAGAAAAAAAAAATAATATTGTTTCTTAATAAAAGGTTTGATATAGGCAGAAGGCATAAAAATTATAAACATTTATGCATCTAATAACAGACTATAAATATATATGAAACAAACACTGACAGAATTAGAATTGGAAAGTAGAAATGGATGGTTCTAAAATAATAGTCATAGACTTCAATATTCAACTCTCAGTAATGGTGAACCACCAGTCAGAAAATGAGTAAGAAAATAAAGGACTTAAACAATGCGATAAACCAACCAGATCTAACAGACATATATAGACTACTCTTCCTAACAAAAACAGCATTCACTTTCTTCTCAAATCTACATGAAATGTTTTCCAGGATAGACCAAATGTTAGGCCAAAATCTAATTCTCAATATATCCAGAAAGATACATATGCAAAGTATGTTCCCTAACCACAACAAAATAAAGTTAGAAACAAATATCAGAAAACTTGAAAATTTACGTATTTCTGAAAAGTACATGGCAGACTCTTAACCAACCATTGGCTCAAAGAACTCACAGGGAAACTATAAAATTTCTATTTCTAAACTATAAAATAACTATTTCTCTATAAATATTTAGAGATGAGTGAAAAAATAAATACAACACACAAAATGAAAGTCAGGACATTCCTATCAATTGCACAAAATTAAAAAGAATTTTAAGAGAGTTATATGTTAACAAATTAGAGATGAGTGAAAAAATAAATACAACACACAAAATGAAAGTCAGGACATTTCTATCAATTGCACAAAATTAAAAAGAATTTTAAGAGAGTTATACGTTAACAAATTGGGTAACCTAGATGAAATTGACAAATCGCTACAAACACGAAACTAACCAAGACTGAATCATGAAAAAATAGAAAATTTGAATAAATCTATAACTAGTAAGGAAATTAAAAAAGTAATCAGAAATATCTTCTGACTGATGGCTTCAATAGTGGATTCTACCAACCATTTAAAGAACTAATACCAATACTTCTCAAAATATTTCCAATACAATTTAAGAAGAGAGAATGGTTCTAAATAGACATTTCTCCAAAGAAGACACACAGATGGCCAAGAGGTACATAAAAAGATGTTCAATATCACTAATCATTAGACAAATGCAAGTCAAAACTACAATGAAATTTCATCACATACCAACCAAAATGTCTATCATTAAAAAATCCACAAACAATCAATGCTGGAGAGGGTATGGAGAGGACAGAACCCTCCTACACTGTTGGTGGGAATATAAATTGGTATGGCCACTATGGAGAATAGTATGGAGGTTTCTTAGAAAACTAAAAATAGAGCTATCATTGACCGTGCAATCCCACTTCTGAAAAAATATCCTGAAAAAAACATGGTCCAAAAGGATGCATGTACCCCAGTGTTCTTTGCAGTATAGTTTACAATAGCTAGGACATGGAAGCAACCTAAATGTCCATCAACAGAGGAATGGATAAGGAAGATGTGGTACATACATGCAATGAAATATTACTCAGCCATTAAAAAGAATGCAATAAGGCCATTTGCAGCAATGTGAATGGACCTAGAGATGGTCACACTGAATGTGAAGTAAGTAAGGCAGAGAAAGAGAAATATCAAATAGTATGTCTTATATGTGGAATCTAAAAAGAAATGACACAAATGAACTTATTTACAAAACAGAAACAGGCTCACAGACTTAGAGAAGGACTTACCATTATCAGGGGGAAGAGGAAAGGGAGGGATAGTTAGGGAGTTTGAGGTCAACATGTATACACTGCTGCTGCTGCTGCTGCTGCTAAGTCACACCAGTTGTGTCCGACTCTGTGTGACCCTATAGATGACAGTCCCACCAGACTGCCCCATCCCTGGGATTCTCCAAGCAAGAACACTGGCGTGGGTTGCCATTTCCTTCTCCAATGCATGCAAGTGAAAAGTGAAAGGGAAGTCGCTTAGTCGTGTCCGACTCTTAGCGACCCCATGAACTGTAGCCTACCAGGCTCCTCTATCCATGGGATTTCCCAGGCAAGAGTGCTGGAGTGGGGTGCCACTGCCTTCTACTGTATTTAAAACGGATGACCAACAAGGACCTACTGTAGAGCACAGGGAACTCTACCCAATGTTATGTGGCAACCTGGGTGGGAGGGGAGTTTGAGGACGAATGGATATATATATATATATATATATGGCTGAGTCACCCTGCTTTACACCGGGAATCATCACAACATTGTTAATCAGCTATGTGTGTTAGCTGATGAGCTCACTTGGGCCCCAGTCTTTGCAATCCCATGCAACGTAGCACACCAGGCTCCTCTATCTGTGGGATTCTCCAGGCAAGAATACTGGCATGGGTTGCCACTTCCTACTCCAGCGGATCTTCCCCACCCATGGATCAGACCTGGGCCTCCTGCATTGCAGGTGGATTCTTTACTGTTTGGGACACCAGGGAAGCCCATTAATCAGCTATATTCCAACATAAAAAAGAAAGGATGCTTAACAGTAATCACTGCTGCTGCTGCTGCTGCTGCTAAGTCGCTTCAGTCGTGTTTGACTCTGTGCGACCACATAAATGGCAGCCCACCAGGCTCCCCAGTCCCTGGGATTCTCCAAGCAAGAACACTGGAGTGGGTTGCCGTTTCCTTCTCCAATGCATGAAAGTGAAAAGTGAAAGTGAAGTCGCTCAGTCATGTCCGACTCTTAGCGACCCCATGGACTGCAGCCCACCAGGCTCCTCCATCCATGGGATTTTCCAGGCAAGAGTACTGGAGTGGGGTGCCAGTGCCTTCTCTGAACAGTAATCACTAGGGAAAGGCAAATCAAAACTACAGTGAGATACCTCCTCACATCCATTAGAACATCTACTATCAAAGAGCAGATAATAGCAGGTACTGGTGAGGATGTGGAGAAACTGGCAAGCTTGTGTGCCATTGGTGGGAATGTGCAATGGTACAGACTTCTTGAAAAACTGTATGATTGTTCCTTGAAAAATTAAAAATAGAATTACCATATTACTGACCATACTCTCCAAATAATTAAAAGCAGGGTCTCAGATGGATATTTGTACACCCATGTTCACAGCAGCATTATCTCAACAGCTAAAATGTGTTACCAACTCAACTGAATGGATAAACAAAATGTGGTGTTGACATGCAATGGAATATTATTCTGCCTTAAAAAGGAAGGTGATTCTAACATATGCTACAATGTGGATGAATACTGAGAGCATTATGCTAAGTGAAGTAAGAATGTCAAAAAAAGGCAAATACCATGCAAATCCACTTCTATGAGGTACTGAAAGTAGTCAAAATCACAGAGACAGAAAGTAGAATGGTGGTTTCCAGTGGCTGGGAGAGGGGAGCTATTGTTTAGTTGCTACTGAGTTTCAGTTTTACAAGATGAAAAGAGTTTTAGAAATGAGTGATTTGATGGCTCCGGAACATTATGAATGTATTTAATATCACTGAATTGTACGCTTAAAATGGTTAAGGTGGTAAACTTTGTTACTTCTATTTTTAAAGCCACTGCATACATAAATTAAAATAAAATCCAATATCATATAAACAAGGTGGAAGCATGTATATATCCCACGCTGATGGTACTGCAAATTGTTTGATATTTCTATAGTGTGATATCCCAATATGTAACGATAACCTAAAAAATTCTTATTTTTTTCAGTTATTCTGCTATGGAGAACAAACTCCATGGAAATATTATAAAATAAAAAAAAATATATTAAGATGTTCTCTATGTCTCTGTGTATAAATGTGAAAATCTAGAAACAGTCCAGCAGAGGAATATCAGGAGAGGTGGCAAGAAAATGAATGAGCTACACTGCAAATAAATGGCCAAAAGCTATACATGGAAACACGTAGATAAAATAATGTTAAATAAAATTACGATAAAGATTGAACGTGAATATGGGTTGAAGTCAATTAATAGTCACTTGATTCTTTGAGAAATTAGTCATCTTGTTAGACTGAAATCATGTGAACTGCAGTATTACCAATAAACAGAATTAAATCCTTAGAAGTCCGTGTCACAGTCTGTTAAAGAAAAAAACCTGGAAGCAAAATCTGAAGCTATCACAGTAGCAATTTGAATCCTTGAAATTCTAGGTCATGGGCATTTCAGCACCTGTGGCAAAATAATAGAAAAATATATGTTGAAATTTTTTCTTCCACCATCAATTACATGAAATTCTTGCAGCTGAATCCTGCTGCCGTGCCAGTCCACTGACGCGCCGTCTAGGCAGAATGACAAAGTGAATATTTTCTTGATGTCAAACGCACTTGCGTTCAAGGGCTCTTCCTATACACCTGGTAGTGTCTCAAGTGTTTATTCCTGCTTGTGGACATCTTCTCAGCCTCTGAGTCAACAGGTACATGTTTTTAGTCTTCTACCTTTAGGAAAGTCATTCATGAGGTCTCCATCCCACAATGATACAGAGGGGCATGGAATTAATTCTGAAAAGGATCCTGGCACAGACAGAAAGTCAGCACTTAGTCACTTCAAAAGAGGAAAATTATGTCTACAAACAGCATCTGTGCATCATTATCAGTAAGTGTGCTTAAATAATACATTTCCATGAAGTAAAATGTCTTGCCCTTGGATTTAAAGTTTTTCCTTCTCTTGGCTTTTTTTAAAGCTTTACTTTGGTATCAACATTTTTTCCCCTATTTTAGGCACCATGAAAAGACCTTTACTCAAATAAGCAGCGGAGCTATGAACCCTACAGATTTAAGGAAAGGTGATCTTTCTGTTCCATGGACCCTTAAAACATAAATCTTTCTATCAAAATCACAAATACCATGAACAGAAGTCAAATTCTCCAACAGAGTGGTTCATAGAATGCTCCAAAGATGTTAATGATAACAATAGCACTTGCTATGCACTTGCTGTGGGGCGGGCTGTGTGCTGAGTGTTTTATATGCATTAATTCATTTACCAGTCACTACAGCCCTATGAGGGCTTCCCTGGGAGCTCAGTTGGTAAACAATCTGCCTGTAATGCAAGAGATGCAGGCTCGATCCCTGAGTTGGGAAGATCCTCTGGAGAAGGAAATGGCAACCACTCTAGTACTCTTACCTGGGAAATTCCATGAACAGAGGAGCCTGGCGGATACAGTCCACAGGGTGGCAAGAGTCGGGCATGACTTAGCGACTAAACCACACCACCACCACAACCCTATGAAGTAAGGACCTGTATTGTCCCCGCTTTACAGATGACAAAATTGACACACAGAGAGGCAAAGTCCACAGTCTCACAGCCAGAAGTTGACAAAGCTAGAATTGAACCCTGGCAATTCTGTCTCAAGTCCATCCTCTTTAACTGTAAAGAATCTGTATTATATGGCCATACACCACACTAGTAACAATGATGATAATCTTAATGATGCTAATTAGTTAGCAGCAATAATTACTATCTATTGTATAGTAAGACATACACTGAGCTACACAATTTCATGAATTACCTTATTTTTAATCTCAATTCTGAGATAGGTGCCCATATACCCATTTCTGAAATGAAATGACAAATACAGATTTCGTGAATAGCTCAAGTTCTCTGGATAAGAAACAGTGAACTTGGAGACAAAAGAATTATTTTTTCCAGATTCAAGGGAACCTATTCAAGCCATACAGAACCTTTTAAGCTTTTATATTCCTTCTGATGGGAAGACCAAAAGAGATTATACATTGTGATTATACACTTGCACTGGGCCTCGCTGGTAATATGTAGCTTACAAACAGTACTTATCATCACCACTCATATACTGCATATACTGCATATATTTCTACATTAAAGTACAGAGATCATTGCATTTATTTACACATTTTATATCCATTATACATTTTATCTCTTTTAGACCATCAGCTCCATGAAAACAAAGACAAGATCAGTTTTGCTTTGGGTACTTGTTACCAAATCCAAGCTCACTCTGCTCACCATGACAGGCCAATGAACTGGAGAGACTAGGTGTGGAGGCAAGAAATATGACTTTATTGAGAAAGCCAGCTTACCGAGAAGATGGCAGACTAACCACCCTTATGGCAGAAAGTGAAGAGGAACTAAAAAGCCTCTTGATGAAAGTGAAAGTGGAGAGTGAAAAAGTTGGCCTAAAGCTCAACATTCAGAAAACAAAGATCATGGCATCTGGTCCCATCACTTCATGGGAAATAGATGGGGAAACAGGGGAAACAGTGTCAGACTTTATTTTGGGGGCTCCAAAATCACTGCAGATGGTGACTGCAGCCATGAAATTAAAAGACACTTACTCCTTGGAAGAAAAGTTATGACCAACCTAGATAGTATATTCAAAAGCAGAGACATTACTTTGCTGACTAAGGTCCA
>SJYT01047332.1:20769-94517 GCA_006410635.1 Cephalophus harveyi | reverse complement strand
AAAACAATACCCAGTTGTGCATGTGACTGGTGATAGAAGCAAGATCCAATGCTGTAAAGAGCAATATTGCATAGGAACCTGGAATGTCAGGTCCATGAATCAAGGCAAATTGGAAGTGGTCAAACAAGAGATGACAAGGGTGAACGTCGACATTCTAGGAATCAGCGAACTAAAATGGACTGGAATGGGTGAATTTAACTCAGATGACTATTATATCTACTACTGTGGGCAGGAATCCCTCAGGTGAAATGGAGTAGCCATCATGGTCAACAAAAGAGTTAATTCAAACACGTGTCAACTCACACATGTTTTTTTTTTCCTTTTTGGTGAGAGCATTTTAATTTCTGCTTTCTTAGCAAATTTCAACAATATAATATCATTGGCCCTTGAACAACATTGGTTTGAATGTCCAAGTCCACTTACATCATGGATTATTTTTCAATAAATATGTCCTACCATTCTACACAATCTGGGGTTGGTTGAATTCTCAAATGGGGAACTACAGATATGGAGGGCCAGCTATAAACTTATATGCAGATTTTCGACAGCACATAGAGTTGGTGTCCCTAACCCCAGAGTTCTTGAAGGGTCAACTGTACAGTGTTATCAATTACAGTCACCATGTTTTACATCAGGTCCTCAGACCTTATTAATCTTATAGCTGAAAATCTGAAGACTTTTCCCGACCTTTCCCTATCTTCCTTCACCCCCACACACCCAGGCCCTGGTAATCAATTTTCTACTTTCTGTTTCTATCAGTTAGACCTTTCTTATGATTCCATATGTGAGTGACGCATGCAGTATTTGTATTTTTTGGTCTAGCTTACTTCACTTAGCATAAAACCCTCAACAACCATTTGTGTTGTCACAAATGGCATGATTTTCCTCTTCCATGGCCAAATAGGATTCTATTGCACATGCATATTCATACACAGGCTTCCCTGGCAGTTCAGCTAGTAAAGAATCTGCCTGCAATGCAGGAGATCCCGGTTTGATTCCTGGGTCAGAAGATCCCCGGGAGAAGGGAATGGCTACCCACTCCAGTATTCTGGCTTGGAGAATTCCATGGACTGTATAATTCGTGCAGTTGCAAAGAGTCGGACGTGACTGAGCGACTTTCACTTTTTTCATACACACACACACATATGTATCAGCATCTTTATCCATTTATCTGTTGACAGATGCATATAATGCTTATATATTTTGTCTACTGTGAATATTACTGCATCGAACATGGGGTTGCAGATATCTCTTTGATATTGTTTTTATTTATACCTAGAAGTGGATTTGCTGGATCATATGGTAGTTCTATTTTAAAATTCTAAGGAATATCCATACTGCTTTCCATAGTGGTTGCACCAATTTAGATTCCTACCAACAGTGAATAAGGGCTCCTTTTTCTTCATATACTCACCAACACTCATTATCTTTTTTCTATTTGATGATACTCCAGCAATACCTCATTGTGGTTTTGATTTGTATTTGCCTGTTGACCATATGTATGTCTTCTTCAGAAAGATGACTATTAAGTTTCTATGCCCATTTTTTAAACAAATTTTTTTGAGTTGTATCAACTATATATACTTTGAGTATTAACCCTTAACAGATATACAATTTGCAAATATTTTCTCCCATTCAGCAAGCTGCCTTTTCATTTTGCTGATGGCATCCTTTACTGTGTAAAAGATTTTTAGTTTGATATAGTCCAGCTTACTTATATTTGCTTTATTTTTAATCAAATAAAAAAAAACATTGCCAAGTCCAAGGAGCTTACTGCCTGTGTTTCCAAGTCAGAAGTTTATGGACTTAGGTCTTGTGTTCAATCCTTTAATCCATTTTCAGTTCAGTTCAGTTCAGTCACTCAGTCGTGTCCGTTGATTATATATATGTGGTGTAAGAAAGGGACCCAGCTTCATTCTTTTGCATATGACTATCCAGTTTTCCCAATATCATTTATTGAAAAAAATTATCCTTTTGGATATTAAATTATCCTATTATAGGGTATATTATTATTATCTATATTATTTCCCAGGGTTGCTTTGGTTATTAAGGGTCTTTAGTGCTTCCATTCAAGGAATTATTTGTTTTCTATTTCCATGAAAAGTTCCATTGAAATTTTGAGGGACTGCTTTGCAAAGAATGAACATTTTAACAATATTAATTCCTTTAGACTATAAAGTACAGAATATCTTTTAATTTGTGTCTTTAATTTCTTTCATCAATGTCTTATAGTTTTCCAAGAACAGGTATTTACCTTTCTGAAAGTGTCTCATTAGTGAATAGAGATGCAATTGAGTTTTGACTATTTGTCTCTTATTATAATCCTTGGCTTAAAGTCTATATTGTCTGATATCTGTACTGCTACCTTTGCTTTCTTTTGGTTTACATTTACATGGGATATATTTTCTACTCCTTCACCTTCACTTTATTAAAGTAAAAGTGAATCTTTTTTAGGCAGCATATAGTCGAATCTTTTTTGCCTTTTTTTTTTTCCATTCAGTCACTGAATAATTTTAATTTAATTAGAGAGCTTAGTCTATTTACATTTAAAGTAATTATTTACAAGTATGCTTATTATTTGCCATTTTGTGGATTATTTTCTGGCTGTTTAGTAATTCTTTACTTTCTTCTTCTTTTGTTCTGTTCCTTTGTGATTTGATAATTTTTATTAATAGTATGGTTAGAATCATTTTCTTTATTTTCTATGTATCTACTATAGGTTTTGGCTTTGGGGGGTACCATGAGGCTTAAATAAAGTATCTTATATGTTATATGCTTTATAACAGCCTATTTTAAATCTTTACTTCAAACACATACTAAAGTTCTACATTTTTACTCTCCCCCTAACATTTTATGTTATCTGTCACAATTCATATCTCTTTTCCTTGTGTATACATTAACCAGGGCTTCCCAGGTGGCATTAGTGGTAAAGAACCCACCTGCAAATGCAGGAGATGAAAGAGATGATCCGTGGGTCGGAAAGATCCCCTGGAGGAGGGCATGGCAACCAACTCCAGTATTCTTGCCTGGAGAATCCCATGCACAGAGGAGCCTGGCGGGCTACATGGGTCTCAAACAGCCCGACACAACTGAAGTGACTTAGCATGCACATATATTAGCCAATTGTTGTCATTATAGTTATTTTACAACTTTGGTCTTTTAACCTTTATAAAGTATTTATAAGTGATTTGCCTACCACCATTACAACATTACAGTATTCTGAATTTAACTGTGTGTTTACCTTTACTAGTGAGATTTATATTTTCTTATGTTTTCCTGTCATTAATTAGCATCCTTTAATTTCAACTTGGAGAATTCTCTTCAGTACTTCTAGTAAGGCTGACCTAGTGGTGATGAATCCTTCAGCTTCTGCTTGTTTTGAAACTCTCTCTCTGCTTCAGTTGTGAAGGACAGGCTTGCCAGGGAGTGTCATCTTGGCTGACAGGCTTTTTCTTCCCAAATATTGAATGTATCATGCGAGGCCTTGCAGTCTGCAAAGTTTCTGCTGAAAAATCTGCCTTTAGTCTCTTATAGGGTTTCCCTTGTGCCTAATCAGCTGTTTTTTCTCTTGTTGCTTTTAAGGTTCTCACTTTGGTGCTAACTTTTGACAGTGTAATAATAACAATGTGTCCCCGTGTGGGTCTTTTTAGATTCTTTTACAGAGCAGGTCTCTGGATGTCAGTATCTTTCTCCAGGCTAGAAAGGTTTTGGATCATCATTTGTTTGAATAAGCTTTCTCTCTTCCTTCTCTTTCTGGTGCAATATTTGCATCATAGGACCACCATCAAGAGTTTTCTTGATAGTGTCCCATAAATCCCTTAAGCTGTCTTCACTCTTTTTCATTCTTTTTTTCTTTTTGCTGCTCTGACAATAAATTCCAATGCCCTGTCTTCAAGTTCACTGACCTCTTTTTCTGTTTGATCTGGTACTGATTATTAAAACCCTCTTAGAAATTTTTAATGCAGTTGTATTCTTCGGCGCTTCCACGGTGGCTTAGCAGTAAAGAATCCACCTGCAATGCAGGAGATTCGGGAGACACAGGTTCGATCCCTGGGTCAGGACAATCCCCTGGAGGAGGGCATGGCAACCTACGCCAATATTTTTGCTGGAAAAATCCATGGGCCAAGGAGCCTGGCAAGCTATAGTCCAGAGTCACAAAGAGTCAGACACAACTGAAGCAACTCAGCACACATTGTATTCTTCAGCTCTGTGATTTCTGTTTGGTATTTTCTTATATTTTCTATCTCTGCAGACATTCTCACTTTATTCATATATCCTTCCCTGACCTCAGTGAGGGTCTTTATGACCACTGTTTTCAACTTTACAAATACCATAGTGAGCTAAGAGGGACTCAGGGAAGCCAAAAGGTAGATGTGAATCACCAGGAGACTGAGACTGGCACCATGAAAGGGTTCTTTACCACCAGCACCACCTGGGAAACCCCCTTAAAAGATAGGAAAAATCAAAAAAAGGATGGCAAAAGCATCACAAATAGATATACAGCCATTAAACACCATATTTTGATGAATCTCTAGTGACACAAGAAAATGGTTAAGACATATTTCAGTAGTGTGGATATATTCTAACCCCAATAGTATATATGTAAATGTATGCAGCAATATAGGACTCAAAAATAGATGAAAAGATAAAAGGTTTTTATCCTCTGAACCTGAATATAAAATATAAGCTTTAATATGGCTTTGCTGTCGTTTAGTCACTAAGTCGTTTCTGACTCTTCTGCGACCCCATAGATTATAGCCCACAGGCTCCTTTGTCTGTGGGATTTCACAGGCAAGAATATTGGACTGAGTTGCCATTTCCTTCTCCAGGGAATCCTCCCAACCCAGCGATCTAACCTGCGTCTCCTGCACTGGCAGGTGGACTCTACCACTGAACCACCAGGGAAGCCTTTAACGTTGCCTTATTCTCCTTTTTCCCTACTTCTTTCTCCCAATGTATCTTTCTAAGTTGTCATACACACTGATTAATAATGAGTTAAGCAGACAGACTTTTGCAAAGGATTAGAATCTGCTGCTGAGTTTTGAGGAAGTAATGCACGTTATCCTATTCATTTTATTATGTAGTTTCAATTAATAATCTGGCTTAAGAAACTGAGAAATTAAAATTTTCTTTCATAGAATATTTTTTCAGTAAACTAGGAAAACTAAGGGAGTTACAGGAAGCATTACCAAGGACTTAGCATTCACACAAAACTCCACCAAACAGGCTGAATTCTTGTCAAATGTCATGGAAAAAATAGGTGATGATACGGAATAAGCTCCTTTAAGGCAGAAGGGTAGGAGTGAAGGGCTACAGAGCAACTCTAGTATGATATTCAGTTGAGGTAAAATACTTTCATCTGGCACTTTGAAGTAGGAAAACGTATATACACACACACACACACACACACACACACACACACAGTTCAGTTTAGTCGCTCAGTCGTGTCCGACTCTTTGCGACCCCTATATATACATATACATATACATTGAACCACAAAGTCAAAGTATAAGCAGGACATTAGTGAAATGGCATTTTATAAACATCTGGATAATGCATTCCTAAGGCCTAGGCCTAAAGATTCAGGAATCAGCCCCCAATAATTACAAATCCATCACTGATTGAAACACTTTTCAAACATCAAACCTCTGGTTCTTGCTGTGGTTTCAGATTGCACTGGAACATTCCATATGATTTAATCCACTTCATAAACACTATTTGAGGTATTTAGCCTTAAATTTATAGTTTTAATTTTAAAGGCAGGGGTAACTAAAATCATCCAAAAATGGATGGAACTTAACTCCAAAAAATAGTAATCAAACAGAAACTATTATTTCCACTTTAGAACTACAATTAAACTTCTGTGAGAAATTATAATAATATCTATTACTCTTTCAAATCATAAAAAGTCATCAAGTAACATATAAATTTCCCATAATCATCCCCCTTTTCATGTAATTTCTGCTATTAAATACCAAGATAGATATAATTTTTTGTTATTTTCCTAGTTGTTTTACAAGAATATTATATAATCTAATAGGTCTCATTTACTGAGAAATTTTCCTAAGCAATCTAGTGCAATGTCTTAAAACTGCCAACAGATTTGCTGAGCTTGTCATGGGTCTTCTGCTTTTATTAAAAATAAATCATTCACCAAATTTGTGACTAAGCACAATCATTAATTACCAGAATTTAGACATTTGGCTACCAGGTTGACTTTGGCAACCAAAAGAACTCATGGGTTAAATTAACTCATTCTGGCCACTTGATCATACAATTAGAAATATTAATACTATAATAAATTATATTATGATCATACTATATTAAAAATATTAAGTCATTTCACAAAATGTCTTGGGTACTCAGCTAAACCAAATTCTGTGCTAAGGCAATGGAGATAGGCTACATCCTTGAACAAAACAAACGCAATTCCACATTTTTGCAAGAGCTTATTGAGCATTTATTTCCGAGACTAACCTGAATGCACCCTCAGTCTATTCCACTCTCTAGGACAAGCATTGTTTATATCTTTATCTCTGTATGCATAGCATTTAGTATGCACCATAATGCACAGTGCATTTTTAATAAATGTTTGATGGATGAATGAAAACAAAAAAACACATCCATGATTATGTCCCTTACTAGAGGATGATGAACCTAATATCAACAACTTGAGTTTAGGAAATACTTAACCTCTCCTCATCTGTACTTTCTCTGTTCTCAAACCCTATGGGTATACTTAAAATCAATACCATCGAATTTCTAACTAAGTCTGACAAACATCAGTCACACAACTCTAGAGAAAGTGCACTTTAGGAGGCAAAGGCATGTTGTAAGCCCTCCAAAGTTAAATGAACTGAAGTTGAGTGGAATAGGAATCCAATAAATGGCCACCCTCCACAGGGCAGCATATTGACTGCACACGCTAAGAAAGGTCCTGCTGGGCGCCTCTCACATGCACTTGTTAATGAAAGGGATACCTGAATATCTCAGCACATCATCTATGTGCTGCTCAAAGCTAAGTCAGATCTAGGAGAGCCTCTTTCTCTGTTCCTTTCTGCAAAGACAGACCTAGCTTGCCCTGGTGGCTTACTCTCAATACCTGCCTCTCTACTCCAGACAGACTCACAGTCTTGCTGAGTCAGAGCTAGCCTTTGAAAGCATTCAAACTAGACAGAGTTTAGCTATCATTCAGGGAACTGTTGATTCCATGGAGAATCCCGGAGAGGCAGGGTCAACATATGAACCAGAACAACCAGGGTCAAGTCCACCTCTGACACTAACAGTATAACTTAGAGCAGCTTTCAAAGCAAGCTCGGCTTCAGATTTCTCACCTGCAAAATGCAGGTAATATCTAGCTCAGAGTGTTGGTGAGTCTTCAGAACAGCTTATACAAAATTTCTGGCCCACTGTAATTTAAAATCGCAACCATCATTATTATTCTACTTTTTGGAGCCACTTGCCTTCCAACATATCCAGAGGCCCAAAACCCACACACTCCACCCAAGCTTTGCTCTCATGCCTTCCTCCATGGACCCTACTCCCTGGCAGTGCTTTATACAAAATTTCTGGCCCACTGTAATTTAAAATCGCAACCATCATTATTATTCTACTTTTTGGAGCCACTTGCCTTCCAACATATCCAGAGGCCCAAAACCCACACACTCCACCCAAGCTTTGCTCTCATGCCTTCCTCCATGGATCCTACTCCCTGGCAGTGCTGCAATTATTAGTAGTTTATTATATTGTCGTTAGTATCAGTAATAACATCAGACATTGCATTGTACTTAGAACTTACTAAGCAGGTCCTCATAACTTTTATTTACTTTCACAACAATCGTGTAAGGCAAGTATTGCTCAGTTCAGTTCAGTTCAGTTGTTCAGTCGTGTCCGACTCTTTGTGACCACAAGGACTGCAGCACACCAGGCTTCCCTGCCCATCACCAACTCCTGGAGTTGACTCAAATGCATATCACAGAGTCGGTGATGCCATCCAACCATCTTATCCTCTGTCATCCCCTTCTCCTCCTGCCTTCAATCTTTTCCAGCATCAGGGTCTTTTCAAATGAGTCAGTTCTTCACGGCAGGTGGCCAAAGTATTGGAGTTTCAGCTTCAGCATCAATCCTTTCAATAAATATTCAGGACTGAGTTCCTTTAGGATGGACTGATTGGATCTCTTTGCAGTCCAAGGAAGCCGCAAGAGTCTTCTCCCACACCACAGTTCAAAAGCATCTATTCTTCGGTGCTCAGCTTTCTTTATAGTCCAACTCTCACATCCACACATGACTACTGGAAAAACCAGAGCTTTGACTAGACGGAGTTTTGTTGGCAAAGTAATGTCTCTGCTTTTTAATATGCTTGAAAACACAGAGGACACATAGATCTAGGATGCAATTTTAAAATATTCCTGAAATAAGAATATTTACCCAAAATTCTTTTAACAAGTATTTATTGAGGCACTCCTCTGGATTTGGATGATATAGCAAGAGAATGTGATATTTTGTTATCATGGTTTGTGGCCCTTTGGGGTTTCTTATGGTTCATTCATAACCCTGCAAAGTTTTGTCTTCCATATCACAGACCTCTAGCTACTTTGCTATTTTGTATACTGCTCCTTAAAGCAAAACTCTGTCTCACAAAGAGTCCTGTAAGGACTGGGGGCAGGAGGAGAAGGGGACGACCGAGGATGAGATGGCTGGATGGCATCACTGACTCGATGAACGTGAATCTGAGTGAACTCCGGGAGCTGGTGATGGACAGGGAGGCCTGGCGTGCTGCGATTCATGGGGTCGCAAAGAGTCGGACATGACTGAGTGACTGAACGGAACTGAACCTTTACATACACAGACCTTCCCCTTTAGAGTCTGGATGAGTGCAGATAATCATAATTTCCAAAGTTTCTATGGTCCAAAATCTCCTGCTAAAAGGAAGTAAAGCTTCAGGTGCATAAAGTCTCAAGCACTTGCAGGAAATCATGCAGCCACAGAGGGCAGTATCTTCCATTTTCTCCAACTAGAGAACATGGCCAGTCCTGGCACATGGAGACCAGTGCAGGTAGACCACTAGGTCCTTTGGTAGGCTTGACTAGGGGCGAGATACTCTAGGCCTCCACCTCTAGAACAAGCTGATTACAAAAATAGGAGGGGAAAGGTGCCCACTTCTCAACCTTTCCTCTTGGCACAAGCCATCCTGTCCCTCACATTGCTCAACATTATCCCACTTACAGCTATTCCCATAAACACCTGGTATGTCCAGACAAAAGTCATACTGGCTACCACCAGTTACACCCAGTTACTATATGACCTGTTGTCCTGGAGACCACTAACAATTATGCATCTTATTACAATGTGTGAAGTACAATTTGTCATTCATTTCTTTTGACGCCAAAACTAAGACATTCATGAGTTCTCAGTGTTCACGGTTTGTTGCTTACGCAGTATGATCATCTGCTCACTGCTTTAAAAGCCATTAAGTAACTTTCCAACCAAGAGGATCCATTGAGACACTTTGGGATGCAGTTGCCCACCTGAGAAGAGCTTACCAAAGTTGTAACCAAGTCTTAAAAACAGAAAATAACTCGGTGGGCTGCAATGAAACCCCCCCACCCCGAAACATTCAACAAAACAGCATTTTATTCATTAACAAATAAACACATCTAATCAGTACATTCTTGACTATGAGGAACCTGGGAATTCCTGTTCCTCTCCCACATTTCTCACCATTTGCAGAAGAAATAAACCTTACCAATCTAGTCTCGATTCTCCCTTTTACCTTCAGCCTCAGTATGCTGCTTCCGCCTAACTCGCCTGTCTCTACTGCCCTCCCTCTCCGTCTATGAACAGGGCTTTCATCCAGTGACAGCCTTCAGTTTTCTGCACTCGTTTTACACTCTTGCTACACTCTTTTCCCTTGGAAATTTCATCCCCTCCCATATAATCATTTATCAGAACTACTTCGAGGCCTGTTTCCCACTTCAAGTCAATATCTCCAACTCTGACCAGTCTTCCAGGCTCCGAACATTGTTTTGTTTTGTTTTTTCCTTTTTTAAAAAATTTACTTAACTTTAATTGAAGGATAGTTGCTTTACAGTATTATGTTGGTTTCTACCAAACATCAACATGAGTCAGCCATAGGTTACCCATGTCCTTTCCCATTTGAATATCCCTCCCACCTCCCTTCCCATCCTACCCCTCTAGGCTGTAACATAGCCTGAGTTTGAGTTCCCTGAGTTATACAGCAAATTCCCATTGGCTACCTATTTTACATATGGTAATCATCTGACATCTCCATCTGGACTGAACCCCAAACCAAAAGCCTCATCCTTCCCCTGGCTCCAAACATACTCCCCTATATTCCTACAATTGCCATTGGCTTGGACTCCTAGAAAGCAAACTCCTATTCACTTCCCCCTCCAACTCTGAGTTGGCTAGGATTACATGCTATTGCAAGTAACAGAATGCCAAATTTTCAATGATTTCAATAAGACAGTTTAATCCTCTCTCATGTGGAAGTCTGGCAGAATTTAGTTTACCACTGATATGACAGTTGTGGTCCATGAAGTCCTCTGGGACTCAGACTCCTGCTATTTCACCTTTCCACTATTCCTAGGATCCAAATGAGCATCTAGACCTACCAAGAAGGCAGATTATCTCAGTAGCAGAATCAAAGAAGCGATGGAAGTAAAGGATGTGTGCTTGCAATCTTTTAGGCATGCTACTGCCTGATAGATACTTCTGGCCAGAATGTAATCTTACAGCCCCACATAACCACAAGGAAAGTTGGGAAAACAGTCTTTATTTTACAGCTAAAACTCTGCCATCCTTACAGCTAAAAATTGAAAGGGGAAAGAACAGATATTCAGGTGTGACTAGTAGGGTCTGACATCATTCTCCATTAATTGCTCTAATCTTTCACATTTCATCTCCACAATGAATCTGGCATCAACACTGCTGTCAGAACAAAATTTCCAATTTTAAACTTTAACTGCTTCCTAGTCAAACATTTTCAACGGCTCTCTGATATCTATATGTAAATTAAAGTCCATATTCTCAAACTAGCTCCTTTAGACCAACCAAAATTTGATCACAGAATACTTTTCTGGTCTTATCTAATACCATGGCCCCAAATTGAGACAACCTAATTACTTACCATAATATTTGCTACCATATCCTGACAGCCAAAGAGTTTACATAGATTATGACAAATCTTCAGGAAAAAGAAAATCAAACACACAAAAGAAACAAATATTACAGTCCCTATTTTTAAGATGAGAGAACTGAGATTCAGAAAGATTAAGTAACATGGGCATAGTCCCACATTTATGAGCAGAAAAGATCAAAGACATATCTGTGTCACCCCAAAGCATATTGTTTCTCTGCATCCTCCATCCCCACCCCCACCCAACAATATAACAATAGTCATCATACTCCTTCAAAGCTTTGTTCTAAACCCAAAGCTGCTGTTATCTCACCCATAATGTCCATATCCTCCAGCCCTGTTGAGATCTATCACTTGTTGACGTTCAAGCCATCTTCCATGGTAAGTTAAAATACTCTCTCCTTCATGAAGGCTTCTCTGATTTTTTCGCCTTCCTTATTCTCTCTCTAGTCAATTACCCAAAAATGAGAAGTACATTTTCCTCTGAATGCCCACAATAGT
This sequence comes from Cephalophus harveyi, assembly GCA_006410635.1. Classification (NCBI taxonomy): domain Eukaryota; kingdom Metazoa; phylum Chordata; class Mammalia; order Artiodactyla; family Bovidae; genus Cephalophus; species Cephalophus harveyi. The sequence continues at coordinate 82,858 of SJYT01047332.1, read as the reverse complement.
TTGTTTGTATTTCTTTTAAAGTCTTCGTCATATCCTATCTTATATCATGGTTGGTTGCATTCCAGCCTGCCCTCTCTCGTGGCCTCTTGGTCTCAGAGGCTGGACCAGTGTTGTCCTGTACATCCCCCGTTTGGTAGCACTGGGTGCCAGGCATTCTGGGTAATCATCTAATTTTGGGAAAGTAAGTAAGTCTGAATTTAAACCTCAAGTTTTCTTAAGAACAAACACACCTGTTTAAGATGTATCTCCATACACTCTTCAGCATGTGCTCTACGTCAATTCTGATGCCAGAATCAGCTAAGGGAAGTGAGACTGTGAAGAGTATATCACAGCCCAGTGATATCCTCATCATGTCCTTTTTTTGAAAATTTATTTAATTGGAGGCTAATTACTTTACAATATTGTAGTGGTTTTTGCCATACATTGACATGAATCAGCCATGGGTGTACATGTGTTCCGCATCCTGAACCCCCCTCCCACCTTCCTCCCCATCCCATTCCTCAGGGTCATCCCAGTGCACCAGCCCTGAGCACCCTGCCTCATGCATCAAACCTGGACTGGCGATCTGTTTCACATATGTTAATATACATGTTTCAATGCTATTCTCTCAAATCATCCCACCCTTGCCTTCTCCCACAGAGTCCAAAAGACTGTTCTATACAACTGTGTCTCTTTTGCTGTCTCGCATGTAGGGTCATCATTACCATCTTTCTAAATTCCACATATATGCGTTAGTATACTATATTCACATCCTTATGTCTTCAGGGTCACAGGGTACTGATTGGGAAACAGAAGATCTTGTAAGCTTAGTGACCTAAACAACCTTCTTCAATCCCTGTTGCTTTTCCTTCTTCTGTTTAAATTCTGTCCTCTCAACTCTGTCCCCATTCCATTAACTTCTTGCCTCTTTTATTGTTCTTCCCAATTTTCTGCTCAGTGTTAGTCATAAGATTCTGAATCGCTGGTAGGAAGCAGAGCACTTTCTTAGATAACTGGCTGTATAATTTTTATTCTAAATGGAGTATTTCTGTTTGATTTCTATTTTCTATATTCTAAAGTGCTTGTGCTGGCTTAGAATTCAATCTAGACAATTTCCATGGCATACCACCAACAAAAGTATCACCAGCTTATTCATTTGTCTATTGCTAATGAAAAGCTCAATGTCTAATATTTAGGAGGAAGTTAAATAACTGCTCAATGAATAATGAATAAATAAATGAGTCCAGAAAAGAGGCTGCTTTATTTCTGACCCCTCCCCTGCTATATTCAAAGAATTAAAATGACACAACTATTCCGAAGGCTGTCTTTTCACCTTGCTTATAATTTCCTTTGTTGTGCAGAAACTTTTAATTTTAATTAGGTCCCATTTGTTTAATTTTGCTTTTATTTCCAGTATTTTGGGAGATGGATCATAGAGGATCCTGCTGTGATTTATGTCAGAGAGCATTTTGCCTATGTTCTCCTCTAGGAGTTTTATAGTTTCTGGTCTTACGTTTAGATCTGTAATCCATTTTGAGTTTATTTTTGTGTATGGTGTCAGAAAGTGTTCTAGTTTCATTCTTTCATTACTCAGCCATTAAAAAGAATACATTTGAATCAGTTCTAATGAGGTGGATGAAACTGGAGCCAATTATACAGAGTGAAGTAAGCCAGAAAGAAAAACACCAATACAGTATACTAACACATATATATGGAATTTAGAAAGATGGTAATGATAACCCTGTATGCAAGACAGCAAAAGAGACACAGAGGTATAGAACAGACTTTTGGACTCTGTGGGAGAGGGAGAGGGTGGGATGATTTGGGAGAATGGCATTGAAACATGTATACTATCATGTAAGAAACGAATCACCAGTCTAGGTTCGATACAGGATACAGGATGCTTGGGGCTGGTGCACTAGGATGACCCAGAAAGATGATATAGGGAGGGAGGTGGAAGGGGGGTTCAGGATTGGGAACACATGTACACCCGTGGCAGATTCATGTTGATGTATGGCAAAACCAATACAATATTGCAAAGTAAAATAAAGTAAAAAAAAAAAAAAAAAAAGACACCACTAAATCAAAATTCAAAATTTTTAAATTCAAAATAAACCAGCATGTATTACTAGAAAAACTCACACTGAAAATCCATTTACTGGTTTTGAAAATAAGCACTACAGTTTCTTATTTTAGTATAACAGAGAGCTTATGAATATTGCCTAAAGCTAAGCTACAGTAAAGGAAAAAGGAATAAGGAATTTCTCTTTAGAATTTTAGGTTAAGAGTCCAGAGCCCTGAGACTTATCCCTACCTCCCATCTATTCAGCCAAGAGTTTAGTTCTACCCTGGAGTGAAAGGAGGCCCAAGGTCACTCTCCCAGCCGACCCACGCTATGAACTGGAGGAGTCCTACAGCCCACGCACACTGTGCACACCACGCTTACCGGCTCTCACGCTCCCCACTGCTCAATACAAATAAATGCTTAGAAAAAGCTACCTTCTCACTCCCTGTGCCCTGGCAAGAAAAGGAATCGCTACTGGGCCAAGGAGCGTGAGGGACTCTGAAAAGGTATTCACATGCACTGAGCCAGCCAGCCAAAAGACTGATTCTATAGCAAGCACATGAGAAAAACCACTGATATGAATAGCGAGCAGGTCCCACGACCTGACAGCAGTCACCAGCATCCTCTCAGTGCAGTGATAGCTAAGCTTTTCAACTGGGGATTGCCGGTGTTGGAAATATGCTGTTCTCAGTGATTTGGTTTATTTTTGTCTCCTCAGTGCTGGTTTCACTCCACTGGTGTCTTAGAGAATGTGCTGAAGTGCTATAAGCCACTGCATGATCATCTAGCACATTGTAAAAGTTCTCAGTGGGCCCTCAGGAGACCAGCAGGGTCAGAGCGGCAGGGGCCCCCTGTGTGCTCAGTGTCTCTGAAACAGAGTCTATAGACCTCTCCATGTTCCTAGTAGAACTATTTGGTCCTAGGTCAAAGGAAGACCTAAAAAGTATTGATCCAGTTGAAAGGAAGCCTCCAAGAATCTAATTTAAATAGTTTTGGAGAACAATTTGGTAATTGCTATCAAAATTAAAAATCCATATTTGTCAGTCCAGAAGTGCCAGATATTAGTAATTGCCATACACCTTAAAGTACACAAAGATGCATATACTTTAATTTCAATTACAAGACAGCAACAGTGAAAACCTGGAAAGAATCAGCATGTCCATAAACAGGGAGACGGCTAAATAAACTGTAGAAGATAGTATATCATGCTATGAAATCATCTGTAGGAGTTAAAAAAAAAAGTAGGGAGAAATTCTAATTCTGGGTATAATGAGTTATTCATAGAAGCCATGGGTATAATGAATTACTCATAGAAGGCCAACTTTCTCACTATAAGCAATAAGAAAAATCAAATAAATGACAAAAATCATATATTTAAGATATGAGAGCCTTACTGAAGCAAAGAGGACTGAAAAGTAAAATTCCAGAAAGAGAGGAAGACTTCAGAGGTGACCTAAGTGTAAGCAGCTACCCACGGGGGACAACTGCTGCTCGTGAGCTGGCTCCGGCTAGAGGGTCTAGAGGACAAGCTCGGGGTCCGCGCAGGCAGCAGATAGCCCTGGGACAGGGACAGCAGCGGGTCCTCTGGCAGCCACTGGGACTTCCACGACAAGACTGGCCTTATGAGGGACTTGACCACAGAGCTGGTCTCCCCATCAAGTTGGCAGATTATGAAGTTGCACATGGCATAAAAGTAGAGAGTTAAGTCAAAACTTCTCAAAAACATGTCAGAAATTCTGCATTCTCTTGGGACTAAGGATTCAGAGATATACCAGGCTTTTGATGGAAAGCCCTAGGGAGCCATGCTTAGAACAGGGAGAAGCCAATAGAGTCTGAGTTGTAACAAAATTGCAANAAAGTAGAGAGTTAAGTCAAAACTTCTCAAAAACATGTCAGAAATTCTGCATTCTCTTGGGACTAAGGATTCAGAGATATACCAGGCTTTTGATGGAAAGCCCTAGGGAGCCATGCTTAGAACAGGGAGAAGCCAATAGAGTCTGAGTTGTAACAAAATTGCAACCTATCCTGATGCAATTTAGTCTGCAGTTGAATTAAGATCAGTCCCTTAACTTGGTTAGTCTAGTAGAGGAAAGGTAAGCCTATGAAGCCTCTATAGTTTTTTTTTTTTTTAATGCATGGTATTTGTACAAAAATTAGTAGGCATACAAAGAGTTAGAAGAACATAAATGACAATTAAGAGAAAATGAAAATAAAAGCAATTTAGTAGTTTATATAAATTTATTTTAAAATATTTCTAAACACAAAACTAAACATTTACAACAGCTGGAAAATTAGTGAGTCAGTAACCTATTTGCCTTGATAGGATAGAAGGAAAGAAGCCTGTGGAAGGACAGAAAGAGTGGGAGATCTCATTAACTACCCTAGGAATGGTGATTTCAGTTATACTCATTTTGTTAATGCAATTTTGCATTAGCAATTTTCATTTGGATGGGAAAAAGAAGAGTAACATTCAGGATATTTAACTATTGTGTAAATAACTCAAGATTTAAATAAGTGGAAAGAAAGCATAAACTCAAAACAGATGGAAGATTATCTGATAAAAGTGAACATAGGCACACATACCAGTCTTGATATGGTCTGCCACAAGTTAGAGAGAACTAACAATCCAAGAAAAATACTCAAAATTAAAATCTGGCAGAAAATTTACAGAAGGATCCCTAGTATGGCCTGGATTACCCTAAAGTATTATCATCTGTCTCCCCTATTTCTCATTGTTGTTCAGTTACTCAGTCATGTCCAGCTCTTCACAGCCCCATGGACTACAGCACACCAGGCTTCTTCGTCCTTCACCATCACCCGGAGCTTGCTCAAACTCATGTACATTGAGTCAGTGATGCCATCCAACCCTCTCATCCTCTGTCATCCCCTTCTCCTCCTGCTTTCAATTTTTCCCAGCATCAGGGTCTTTTCCAATGAGTCAGCTCTTGGCAGCAGGTGGCCAAAGTATTGGAGCTTCAGTATCAGCATCAGTCCTTCCGATGAATATTCAAGATTGATTTCCTTTAGGAAGGACAGGTTTGATCTCCTTGCAGTCCAAGGGACTCTCAAGAGTCTTCTCCAATACCACAGTTCAAAAGCATCAATTCTTTGGCACTCAGCCTTCTTTACGTACAGCTCTCACATCCATACTGGAAAAACCATAGCTTTGACTAGATGGACCTTTGCCTGCAAAGTAGTGTCTGCTTTTTAATATCCTGTCTAAATTTGTCATAGCTTTTCTTCCAAGGAGCAAGCGTCTTTTAATTTCATGGCTGCAGTAACCATCTGCAGAGATTTTAGAGCCCAAGAAAATAAAGTCTGTCACTGTTTCCATTGTTTCCCCATCTATTTGCCATGAAGTGATGGGACCGGATGCCATGATCTTTGTTTTTTGAATGTTGAGTTTTAAGCCAGCTTTTCACCCTTCGCTTTCACTTTCATCAAGAGGCTCTTTAGTTCCCCTTCTCTTTCTGCCATAGGGTGAAGTCATCTGCATATCTGAGGTTATTGATATTTCTCCCGGCAATCTTGATTCCAGCTTGTGCTTCATCCATCCTGGCATTTTGCATGATGTACTCTGCATAGAAGCTAAATAAGCAGGGTGACAATATGCAGCCTTGAGGCACTCCTTTCCCAATTTGGAACCAGTCCATTGTTCCATGTCCTGTTCTAACTCTTGCTTCTTAACCTGCATACAGGTTTCTCAGGAGGCAGGTAAGGTGGTCTGGTATTCCCATCTCTTTAAGAATTTTCCACAGTTTTTTTCTGATCCACATAATCAATGGCTTTAGCGTAGTCAATGAAGCAGAAGTAGATGTTTTTCTGGGATTCTCTTGCTTTTTCTATGATCCACTGGGTGTTGGCAATTTGATCTCTGGTTCCTCTGCCTTTTCTAAATCCAGCTTGAATATTTGGAAGTTCTCTGATCACATACTATTTCTCATAAGACTTCATATTTCCCTTATTAACCTATTAACAGGTACATGCTTCCTGGAGAGACAGTGCTCATGCATACTTCTTTCCTGCACTCAAAACTGAGGCCTCAGAGGACAGCAGTGTGTCAGGTGGATCTCAGTATCCTGCCTCACTTCTAGAAGAGTGTCCATATGGGGTCAGTGCTCTACATTTGTCTATGATCTAAACCAAATGAAGACACTCTGGCCATAGTGCTTAGCAAGAAAACAGACATTCACTCTGCAGGGCACCATTCACTGAAACCATCAAGCCACTGAATCATGGATCGAGCATCCACTGTCTGGTTAGCATTATGCTAAGCTCACACTTTCACAGCATAAGAATTGCCATGACTCACCTCTTCCCAGTCTGCCTTCTGATCAATATTTCCTCCTAAAAATACGAAATGGGTTAGTGATCTTGAGTTATGAAGAACACAGAGACAGAAAAAGCATTAAATAACAAGAAGGCAAAGCCTTAGGAATGGTTCCTAGTGGAGAATGAGTAAACAGGAAGCATGAATAAATATTTAGAGACTACCTGACAACCAAAAAGTCTGTTCTGGCTAAAATGTTTACAGTTGCTTGTAAATGGACAACTGAAAACTGTCATGCTACCAGAGTATTTCAAGGTTACTCCAGCCAGGGACGATTTTTCATTTTCATAGCTGACCAACAACCCAGTGAAAAATTTCCCCTGATTGTGCATCCTTATCTGAGGAAAAGATTGCTTAAGGTCAAACAAAGCTCTTTTGAAAATCTTCTGTTCAAAGCAGATACGATGAAGGAAACAATTTCATCAGAGGAGGTCTAAATATGTTCCTTTAGTAGGGGAGGAGGAGGTGGTTTTTTTTGTTTTTTAATAAACACGTGGATGCTCTTAGCTCCCTCTGAGCACTGATTTCTAGCACTCCATGCTTATTGGCCTGAGTGTATCTTCCTTACAGACTTAATTCTTCCCTACTGACCTTGAGGCACGATCTTCAGCTGAATTTGCAGCAAGGCTGTGCGTGACTGTGCGAGTCCATGGGTGGACTGTCCATGCTTAGTGACAACCAAAGCCAGGGAGCAGTTAATTTACAAGGCCCGTCCAGGCAGAGACTCTAGGCCCAGGCAGGTCTAGGCCCTGCTGACCTACACGAGAAAGGAGAGCTTGGCCACTTTCGTTAGCTGTCCACTTGCACAGATAACAAAACAGGTGCCTAAGGCATGCTAGGAACCAAGGGTGGCTTCCAGCATGACCAGCCTATTTGTATTTCCTAGGGACATATTATCTGCTTGACACTATACAAAGAATATAATACCTAGACCTTACTTCCATGGAAATTGCCATCTAGTGAACACATGTAGAACAAGAGAGAAACTATTTATCATTTTCTCAACTCAGTGACAGAGGATGAGATGGCTAGATGGCATCATCAATGACTCAATGGACGTGAGTCTGAGCAAATTCCGGGAGACAGTGAAGGACCAGGAAGCCAGGTGTGCTTCAGTTCATGGGGTCACAAACAGTCAGACATGACTTAGCAACCAACAACAATAACAACAAGAACAACAAAGCACTTATCAAAATCTGAAACCACTTGTTTCACATGTCTGTAATCTATCTCCTCCACCAGAATGCAGACTACATGTCTGTAGAGGTTCCTTCTTTCTTGTTCTCCTCTACACTTCAGCTTTAGGACAGGCCTGGTTCATACAAAATATTCCACTGATAATTGATTCATGCACACATTCAAGCCATGTCGCTGTCCTAGATGTTGAGGGTAAGCAGTTCCTTAGCATCTGATAATATAAGCAAGGTTGCTTTCTCACTGTACCTGTAGCCTGGCAGGAGGAGACAGGAAAATATACAAATGAATAAGCAAGATAATTTCAAATAAAGATAAATACCACTTAGAAAATAAAACCTAGCATTCACCTTTGAATCTTTTATTTTCTTTACCTCCTGCATCCAATCCATCAGCAAGTCCTGAAGACTCTGCTTACTCAACAGCCGAATCTGACCATACCTGGCCATCCCCACTGCTATGAGCACAATCCAGGTATCACAATGTACCACATATCCCTTGCAACAGCCTCCTAAATGTGTGGTCTTCTTACTTCTGCTCCTTTTCCCTACAATCTGTGTCCCACCCCGAGGTCAGTCATTTCCTAAAGCACAGATTGTACTGAAAGTGAAAGTTGCTCAGTCGTGTCCAGCTCTTAGCAACCCCATGGACTATACAGTCCATGGAATTCTCTAGGCCAGAGTACTGGAGTGGGTAGCCTTTCCCTTCTCTGGGGATCTTCCCAACCCAGGGATCGAACCCAGGTCTCCCACATTGCAGGTGGATTCTTTACCAGCTGAGCCACAAGGGAAGCCCAGATTGTACTGCTCTTCTATTAAAAACCTATTTCCATTAGAGTAAAATGTAGGCTCCAAACCAAGGCTTATACGACCCCTTTTGTGAAGACGTAGCCCTGCTGATCTCTCTGCCAGCTACTTCCTACCTCTCTCCCTCTGGCTCCCTCTATTCCAGTCACATCAGCTTCTCTTAGGTACCTAGAACACGTCAAATGATTCTCCCTGTTGTGCTATCTAACTAATTGTTACCTCTGACCAAGAGTCTCTTCCTCCAGGTCTCTGAATGGACAGCTTCTTGTCATCACTCAAATGCAAGTTCAATGTGATCTTCTAGAAACGTCTTCCCTGACCAGCGGAGCTACTGTAACCACCACTGTGGCCAAGTCTACACTCTACTGCATTAATCTATTGTATTTGTTATTGCATTTAATACTATTAGAAATTACATTCTTTATTTGTTCCTTTGTTTCCATTTGGGTCCATTAGTGGGTAAGATGCACAAGGCTGGGGACCTTGTCTCTTAACTACAGTCATTGTTGAATTCCCAATGCCTTTCACGGGATAGGCTCTCAATAAACTTTTGTGAATGAATAAATGAGAGCAGCTACAAGGACTCCTTTAGGCAGTGTCTAGGGACAGCCCCCTGAGGAAGCAGTGTATGAATTGAGGCTGCAATGGGGAAAAAAAAAAAAAAAGACAGAATGAATGAATTACATAATTTAGAAGCTTATCTAACTATTTCCCAGAACCAAGAATTCTCCCATCAGGACTGAATTTACCATCTTTGCCTTGGATCCTCGGGCTCATGACATGATGCCATCAATTCCCTTTTCTCAGCATTCACTTGCTGTCTAGAGATAGGTACTTAATGTAACTGATGGGAAATGGCTGAGGTGGTTAATTTTATGTGTTAACTTGCCTGAACTACAAAGTGCCAGATATTTGACCAAACGTTATTCTGGGTATTTCTGTGAGGGTGTTTCTGGATAAGATTAATATGAAGGGGTCCCACCCAATGAATTGAAGATCTGAATGAAATAAAATGATTGCTTTCTGCAAGTGACAGAGAATTTTTCCTACCTGACTGCCTTCAAACTGAGACATTAATTTTCTCCTGCCTTCATCTCAGACTGAAACAATGGCTCCTCCTGTGTCTCAGGCCTTCAGTCTTTGAGTTGGAACTGCATTACTGGCCCTCCTGGTTCTCAGTCCCTCAGATGTGGACTGCGATTATGACATCAGCAACCTTAGATCTCCAGCTTGCAGGTCTTGGGACTTATCAGCCTCCATAACTGTGTGAGCTAATTTCTTATAGTAAATAAAGGTTAGTTCCCCTAATCTGTTATTTCAAAAAAAGAGTCACAATATAATTTTTCTGGGTGACTCAATGTTATCCTTATGAATTTCTATCATTATGGGTATGGAAATCCAACTTTGTGGCTACACTTTAGTTTTGGTCTCTTCCCTTAGTGTCAAAAATATCCTCTAGCAGTCCTACATCTACTAATCTGGCATGTCCTTAAAACCCAGAAATCTACATTTGTCAAAAATAAAGTTTCAAGAATAGCTAACACAATATTAAAGGAGAACAAAGTTGAAAGACTGACACTACTCAATTTCAAGACTTACTGCAAAGTTACAGTAATCAGACACTGTGGTGTTAGTGAAAGAACAGACAAATAGACCCATGGAATAAATTAGAACCCCAGAAACAGTCTCATAAATATAGGTAACTGATCTTTGACACAGAAGAAACAGCAACACAATGGAACAGATAGTATCCTCAACAAAAGGAGCTAGAACACATCCACATGCAAAAAGCAAACAAAAACCATCTAGACACACATCTTATATCCTTCACAAAACTTAACTCAAAACGGATCTTAAACATAAAAGTGCAAAATTCTAAAAGTCCTAGTAGATAACATAGGAGAAAACCTACATGACTTTGGTTATACTGATGTTTTTTAGATACAACATCAAAGATATGATACATGAAAGAAATAATTGATAAACTTGACTTCATTAAAATTAAATATTCTGCTCCATGAAAGATAATACTAAGAGAATTAGAAGATAAGACATAGATTGGGGAAAAAAGAAACATCTGATGAAGGATTGTTATCCAAAACATGCAAACAATTAAAAAAACAAACTCAACAATTAAAAAAAATAAACAACTCAATTTTAAAATGAACCAAAGACCTTAACAGACACCTCAGATATACAGATAGGATATAAATATATGAAAAGATTCTACTCATCATATGTCATCAGGGAAATGCAAATTAAAACAATGAGATACCACTATAAGCCTATTTGTTATTGTTTAGTCCCTAAGTCATGTCCGACTCTTTTGTAACCCTATGGATTATAGCCCATCTGGCTCCTTCAATCCTTGGCATTTCCCAGGCAAGAATACTGGGATAGGTTGCCATTTCCTTCTCCAGGGGATCTTCCTGTCCCAGGGATGAAACTTACACCTCCTGCATTGGCAGGTGGATGCTTTACCACTGAGCCATCAGAAAGCCCAGTATAAGCCTATTAGAACGGCGAAAATCTAAAATACTGACAACACCACATCAGGCAAGGATGTGGAACAACAAGAACCTTCATGCACTGCTGGTGGAAATGCAAAAATGATTCAAACAGAAATGGCAACCCACTCCAACAGTCTTGCCTGGAAAATTCCATGGACAGAGGAGCCTGGCAGGCTACAGTCCATGGGACCACATAGAATTGGATACAAGTGACCAACTTCATTTTCTTTCTTTCTTTAAAAAACTAAATATACTCTTAATACACAATCCACAAATCACACTCCTAGGTATTTACCCCAAAAAGTTAAACTTTTAACTTTTTTTTTTTAATTTTTAACTTTTATATTTATAAATATATAAATATTTATATATTCCTACAGAAACTTGCACACAAACGTTTATAGCAGCTTTATTCATAACTGCCCAAACTTGGAAGCAACCAAGATCTCTGTCAATAGGTGAATGGATAAACAAACTGTGAAACATTCAGACAATGAAATAATATTTAGCACTAAAAAGGGATAAGCTACTGAGCCATGAAAAGACATGGGGAAAACTTAAGTGCATATTATTAAAGAAGCCCATCTGAAAATGCTATATGCTGTATGATTCCAAAGATAAGACATTCTGGAAGAGGCAAAACTATGGAGATACTAGAAAGATCATGGTTGCCAGAGGCAGGGACAAAGAGAGATGAATAGGCAGAGCACAGGGGATTTTTAGAGCAGTGAAGATATTCTGTATAGTACTCTAATGATGGATATCTGTCACTACACATTTGTTCAAACCCATAGGATGTACAATATCAAGAGTGAACCCTAAGGAATTCCTTGATGGTCCACGGTTGAGAATCCACCTTCCAATGCAGGGGACATGGGTTCAAACTCTGCTTGGGGAACTAAGATCCCACACGCCACAGAGCAACTGAGCAGAAGTATAACATGCTATCTTGCCACGTGGGGGTTGTAACAACTAGATGAGGCTGCTCAGACGTCTTTTTCTCTGATTCCCATTTTAAGTTATAAATGAAATTCCAACCTCCAAGTAAATATGCCATTGCCATCAATTGGCTTTGCCCAACTATGCAATTCCTTAATACCAAGCACATGTATCCTGGGTTGTCTACACTATTTGGTACTTTATTTCTTTGCTCACAATAATCCTTTTCTATGAATAAATTTCATCACTGAATTAGCAACAACATCAAACCTCCAAAACATGTAAATTCAGAGCCAAAGCTTACAGGCTGGAAAAAATAAAGGTTCTCATGTGAACCAAATATTGACCAAAAAAATATTGATGCCCAGCATTAAAAACATCTGCTTTGTTTGTGTACTTGGAACATAAATTTGTGTTGTTCTCTCAGAAGGCCTCCTAAGTGACCAGTAACAGCATAGTGCAAGGCTGAGGGAAAGAATTTCACTGCAAACATAAGCAAACAGCAAATGACACATGAATTACCAGTGTTCAGAGGAGAAATTCCACCTGTGTCTATAAAGGTTGATCTCTCTCTTCCTGTTCTCAGGATATGTTCAGAATTTAATGATTCATAGATCACAGCCTGTCATGGTGCCCTGGCCTTGAATTTTAGGTTTTACATTGACCAAAAAAAAAAAAAAAACAAAACATCTTACCTTCCACTAAATAACTTCCAATGACAATTATGTCTATAATGTCTATAGGTTCCCTGTCTGGCAAGTGAGAGTCGTCCTCCAGCCCCTTCCCCCCAGAAAGATCAGTCCAACTGGGGGAAGAATATTCAAGAGTAGTAGTGTTAGTCGCTCAGTCGTGTCCAACTCTTTGCAATCCCATGGACTGTAGCCCGCCAGGCTCCTCTGTCCATGGGATTCTCCAGGCAAGAATACTGCAGTGGACTGCCATTCCCTTCTCCAGAGGATCTTCCTGACCCAGGGATCGAACCTGGGTCTCCTGTGTTGCAGGCAGATTCTTTACAGTTTGAGCTATACGGAAGAGCCTATATTAAGAAGTGTCAAATGTAGCCAAGGTGGGTGATTGTCCAAAATGTCAAAGTTTTTTCAGCTTCGATAATAGACCTGTTTATTAAACGACTAGCAGGGCTCACAATGGAGGCTTCTTCAAATATGTGCCCAAAGGGTTCTGCGGAGCATCGGCAGTAATAAGCACATATAAGGGGAGGGAGTTGTAGACTTGCTAGGCTGAGTCACTATCACGTCTTTTTCTTCGCAACTCCCAAGGAGAACTGCATTTGTATTTCAAAGTTTCCAGTTGGGTCAGCCCGTGAACAAATAAGAATAGGGGAGGGAGAGAGAGACAGGGCACCTGGAACGTGAGCTGGGAGCCTGATACGAGTTTCTCCTGTTGAGCCATCTGGTGTGTCCGGGCACTTGTCATCCCAATTATTGTTCTCCTCAACAAACTTTGCTTCCCCCAGACAGTTCAGCTTAAATGAGCTCATACTATCTATCTGACACTTGTCAAAAGAAGAGTGAAAGATTTCTCTAAGCTCTGATTGAAGGAGAGAGGGAGGTAGAGAGAGAGAGTAAGCAAGTCAGCAGGAGCGAGAGGAGGGCAAGGAAATGGGATGCGAGCAGAGCAGGGGAGCACAAAAGGAGCTCCTCCTTGAAGACGCGAGCATTTTTATCTTCACCTATAAATCTCACGCCAGAAGGCAGGAAAAGAAGAAAAGGGGCCACTTCCAGTCGTATTTGTTAAGGCAAATAGGATTGAACACAGAATAGGGAGACAGCACAAGCCACCATCACACTCGTCTAGTGTCATTTTTCTCTTGGGGTCTGATTGTTGTGTGGTGTTTTGTTTTTAGTTAAGAAAGGGAGAGATGGCAGTGGAGAAATCTGAGCTGCTTGGGACAGCATGGCCAACGCTCTTTCCCATCCCAGCTGGAACAGGATTCACGAACAGGCAAGGGCAAGTGGAGGAGTGATTCATCACCTAACTCTTGATTTTGAGCTTTGCATATCTGCAGATCTCTTTTTTTTTTCCTCCTCCTCAGGCCTTGGGGAGCTGCCAATATGTGCAAAAGGGATGATGGTGATGGACTGAAGCTGCCACAGGGCAAAGCTTTGGAAGCGAAGATATAACCAGTTGCCAGGAGGGTACAGCTTGTGCCTCTGCCTTTTAGTCTGACAGGTAACAGGGAATCTCATTTAGGAGCCACAAGAAGGTACTACATAAGGAGAAGTAGGAGGGGCGAAAGGAAGAGCCTCACAGAAATACGATCAAAGATGTCTTTCAAAATCTACCTTCCAAAGGAAAAGGGCCCAGGACTGCAAAAGCCTCTTCACTATTGTTAATGCTGGTGTTTGTACATTTGTTGGCAATTTTCCTTCTTTCACTCTCTTGACCGGATCTTCTCAACTGGAACATATCACTTGGTCTCTTTTCCACTTTTACCAGAGTGATCTTACAAAAACTCTTATCAATACATTACTTCCTCTATTTCCAGTTTAGTTACATCAACACTGTCAGTTCTTAAGCTGGCAAACAGATGATCAAAGAAATTTTCTTCAAAATGTCCTAGGATACAATCTCGACCAAGTTACTCAAATGTAAAATGAGTCTAAAGTCCCCTGCAACCCAAGGGTTCAGCTGAGATTTAATGTAAAGTACTCAATGCTTAAAAGCTGTTGAATATACATTAGCTCATTTCCTTTCCCCACTTTGAATTAACAGATTCCTAGAACTCATAGCAGAAAAACCCACAACAGTAATAAGCAGTATTTGGACATACATTCACGAACTTAAGTTTTTTCTTAGAAGAATAAATCCAATTAAAAATCAGTATACTTTCACAATGCCTATTTGGGCTATTTATGAGCCTCAGAGTCCCTTGTAACAATTATTCCAAAGGAGCAGTATTTTAAATTCGCTGTGGTGTTATGGATACAGCTGGTGCTAAGCAACATAAGGCACGTAAGCAATGAAGATCTATTTCACAGCTTCTTTCCTTAGCAAGAGAACAGATGAGATTTTGTCAGCCTCGCCTCCCTGGAAATTAAAAACCAAACCCCAGAGGAAGACCAGGTAGCTGACATATAGACTTTACATTTGTTGGCAATTTTCCTTCTTTCACTCTCTTGACCGGATCTTCTCAACTGGAACATATCACTTGGTCTCTTTTCCACTTTTACCAGAGTGATCTTACAAAAACTCTTATCAATACATTACTTCCTCTATTTCCAGTTTAGTTACATCAACACTGTCAGTTCTTAAGCTGGCAAACAGATGATCAAAGAAATTTTCTTCAAAATGTCCTAGGATACAATCTCGACCAAGTTACTCAAATGTAAAATGAGTCTAAAGTCCCCTGCAACCCAAGGGTTCAGCTGAGATTTAATGTAAAGTACTCAATGCTTAAAAGCTGTTGAATATACATTAGCTCATTTCCTTTCCCCACTTTGAATTAACAGATTCCTAGAACTCATAGCAGAAAAACCCACAACAGTAATAAGCAGTATTTGGACATACATTCACGAACTTAAGTTTTTTCTTAGAAGAATAAATCCAATTAAAAATCAGTATACTTTCACAATGCCTATTTGGGCTATTTATGAGCCTCAGAGTCCCTTGTAACAATTATTCCAAAGGAGCAGTATTTTAAATTCGCTGTGGTGTTATGGATACAGCTGGTGCTAAGCAACATAAGGCACGTAAGCAATGAAGATCTATTTCACAGCTTCTTTCCTTAGCAAGAGAACAGATGAGATTTTGTCAGCCTCGCCTCCCTGGAAATTAAAAACCAAACCCCAGAGGAAGACCAGGTAGCTGACATATAGACTCTCTCCCTGCGGAGGGAAGAAAACACAAAGTCCGTGGAAAGCTTACTTCTTCACCAGGTGAGTTCCCATTTTCTGTGAGTGTTCCTGATATAGTGCACTTTGCTGAAAGTCCTATCAAAATGAACAAGGCAACCCTATTAGGTGGCATTTCAGAAGCACACTGTGCATGCTAACTCTTAAAAATATCCACTGGGGTGGGGGGAGGAATCCCACAGAGATTAAATCAATGTATGTCTAAGTTAATTGACTCAATCCAGGGAGGCTGCGGATAGCTGATAGAGATCTACCCATGGAGACCTGAGAGAAAAGAAACATGTGATCAGGAGCTAAAAGACACGTTGTTCCTGTTCTACCACAGCTGAGTTACCTTCAGCCCCAAGGTCACTACTGCTCATCTGTAAAAGGAAGGGGTGACCTTCAGCCCCAAGGTCACTACTCCTCAACTCTAAAATGAAGGGGTGGAGTAGACGTTCTCTCAGGGCTCATCCAACTCTACCATTTTGAAATCTAGGTCCTAAAAGGGAAATGGAGTAGAAATAGGAAGAAGCTGCTTATAAAGAATTGCAAGTACCAAACCACCAAAAATGGAAAAAACCACTAAAACACATACAGAAATGAGGAGGAGGAGGAAGGTGAGCGTGGTGCCACCGGCTCCATCTGTGGAGGCCTCACGAGAAGCCCAGCTCAGGTCCACGCACTTCACAGTATTAACTCTCCTAATACACTCTGACTCTGTTTCTGTCATACCTCCCATCATGTTAGACAACATCAGAATGAATCTGGATATTCTGAGGAAGTTGTCTGGGGATGCATTTACAGGAGTCACAGTCATAATCTCCGCCTGGCACGAGAGAGGCTCCCAGGACTACTGGGGTCATAATACAAAGGGCGGGGCCAGAGGTCACACGATGCTGAGCACGGCTCCTGCGGCACCTGGCGATGAAAGTGAGGAGTGAGTGGCAGAGGTGCAGAAGCTGGTCACTCACAAGTCCTTCCAGTTATCAGGTGTGCAAAACTGCAGCTGAAGGATTCCATTCCCATGGGCACCTACTTAACGTGGAGAGACCTTGTCAAGAACAGATTCTGGAATTCAGGGTATGCTATTATGAAGACACCTCCTAATTTTATATTTTAATTTTCTTTTTTGAGCAAGTCATGCAAAATGCAATTTGTCAGAAACTCTATGTTCATAGGGCACAAGCCTATGGTTGTACGGCAAACAGTGAGTGCGTTGATGTATGAAGTCACATGTTTTATTTGAGTCAACAGATCAAATAGCATGTTAGCATATATAACATATCTGTTCTAACCAGTCTGGCAATAAATACCAGAAAAAAAAGACATACAAAAGCCATGTTTTACTGGGAGAAAGAGATGTGCTTCAAGTATTCATGATGAATAGTCTCTTAGATTATTTAATAATACAAATAATGAAGGATAAATCATCTCAGAAAAACACTGACATTTCTTGATCTGACACAAAATAGTGACAAATATAAAGGTAACAGAAAGTCGTAATATGTATCCAAAGACTGCTGTCAATTCACTGTCACTGTACACAAGAGTGTCTGTAATGTCCTTAAACTCATATGTGAAAATAACTTGATAGCAACTTTCTGAAATCTGACAGCCTTAAAAATGCATATGATATTGCAAACAAAAATCTGTCAAGCTGAAATAAACTTTCCCAAACTATCACTAATAAAATCTAAATTTCAACCATGGTGAAGGAAAAACTGAATTTTCTTTTTATTCTCTCTATAGAAAATACAAAGACCAATCAGACTATGCAAGAAAAAAAAGAGGAAAAATATAGAAGCTTGACAGGTACTTATTTTTTAAAAAATATGATTTTTTTTTTAATTTTGTAATGTTTATAGTATTTGTCAGATTTCTTAAGTTTGTAACTTGTTACAATTTGCTATTCTAACTAAATAAATATTGATTTTATATCTAAATTTGTTTTGTGATTTCATATTCTTTTTCTTAAAGAGACCCTCAAATTATATAAGTGCCTAGCCCTACAAAACTTGGGTCCTTTCTGGCCTGGAATATAAAAGACACCTGATGAATGTTTATTGAATGAATCAAGTTGGTAAATGTCAAAAATTATTTTCTCCTAGATGTCAAATATTTAATTTTTAGAGGAGCAACCAGGGCGGAAACAGACATTCATTGAGCTATTAAACTAATACCCGCTGACTCACTGGCCAAAGTTGGTCACCCCTTCTCAAGCACTGATGACGGGGGGAAGATGCAGTGGGTGGATAACTTCCAGTTTTCTGTAGCCCACCACAGACACTAGAAAAACTCCTCCCAAACAGGCATACACGCAGGCCTCTGCAAACCCACACTGAGACACATTTCTTCTGGAAAGAACTCTTTGGGAACACACTCCTGAACTTCAGCACCACACAGCAAAAAAGTGAAAAGAAAAAGATTAAAAAAGAAAACAAAACTCTGGAGAAGCAATCTCTGGATCTGCTGCTGCTGCTGCTAAGTCACTTCAGTCATGTCCGACTCTGTGTGACCCCATAGACGGCAGCCCACCAGGCTCCCCCGTCCCTGGGATTCTCCAGGCAAGAATACTGGAGTGGGTTGCCATTTCCTTCTCCAACGCAAGAAAGTGAAAAGTGAAAGTGAAATCCTCAGTCGTGTCCGACTCTTCGCGACCCTGTGGACTGCAGCCCACCAGGCTCCTCCGTCCATGGGATTTTCCAGGCAAGAGTACTGGAATGGGGTGCCATTGCCTTCTCCAGACTCTGGACCTGAGATTTTTGCTTATTTTAATAATTAACAGCAATTATGGATGGGGTGAGGATCTTCATTCACATATGGTACACACTGGTAATGATAAACTCTAAAAATATTTCCAGAGTCATTACTCCAGAGTGCATGCTGTTAATGACAAAGTTCAGAGGAAATGGATGGTATTGATTACACCCTGCTAATTAGCTGACTACCTAGGATAGTTTGGGTTCCTTTGGATTTAAAAAAAAAGTGAATTCCTGTCAATGTTTCCAGTATTCGAGCTTATCATAAAATATTAGCTTTGACACTTAAGGGCTTTGAAATTGTTGTTGCTTTATCAACAAGAATGACAGTAATAAATTTTAATACATTACTTTTAAAAAATCCATGAAGTGATAATCAGAAACAAAAAAAGAGTGAAAGCTCTTCTTTACAAAAAAGTGCCAGTTAAAATATGTATATAATAGGAATCACTGAATTAGGAATACATTTGTAACTGGCAATGTAATATCTGATGCAGGCAAGGATCATCAACACATGCTAAATTTTCATTGGATGAAATTTTAATGGAGAATATAAAATTCACAAAGTCTCAAAGCATCTTCCCATAATTACAATGTATTTATTTATCCTACAAAGGAGAACCCCTCTAACGAAGAAATCCAGAGATACTGCCTTAGACAAGTGATCAAACTTAGCCTCACTATTAAGGAAAACTGTTATTACTCATTTCCTTATATGATGCAAAAGGGGGTACACCACATATACATTTAGAATTCTTGCCAAAAATATTTAATTTGAATTTAATAATGGGGAAGTAACTAACTCCAAACTGAAGGACACTTTGCAAAACAACTGCACTTATCCTCAAATATGTCAAAGTGATAAAAAGACTAGGGAAAAATTCCAGTTTTAAGGAGACTAAAGATACATGAACCCTAAATGTGATGTCATATCCTTGATTGGGTTCTAGAACTTTTTAGAAAGCTATGGAGAATATAAAATTCACAAAGTCTCAAAGCATCTCCCCATAATTACAATGTATTTATTTATCCTACAAAGGAGAACCCCTCTAACGAAGAAATCCAGAGATACTGCCTTAGACAAGTGATCAAACTTAGCCTCACTATTAAGGAAAACTGTTATTACTCATTTCCTTATATGATGCAAAAGGGGGTACACCACATATACATTTAGAATTCTTGCCAAAAATATTTAATTTGAATTTAATAATGGGGAAGTAACTAACTCCAAACTGAAGGACACTTTGCAAAACAACTGCACTTATCCTCAAATATGTCAAAGTGATAAAAAGACTAGGGAAAAATTCCAGTTTTAAGGAGACTAAAGATACATGAACCCTAAATGTGATGTCATATCCTTGATTGGGTTCTAGAACTTTTTAGAAAGCAGGGACATTAATTATTGAGAGTTGGGGATAACTGGAGATCTGAATGTCAATGGAATTTACATTATATAATATTTATACAACTATGTTAAGTTTTCTAAGTATGACAATGATACTGCCTTATGTTAGAGAAGGTCCTTGTTCTTATGAAGTACATGCTCATATATTTATGATTTAAACGCTCTGTGGCTGTACCTACCTCATTTTAAATTGATTAAAAGGTGAAAGAGAACAAATGTAAAAATTAAATAATGAATGTAGGTGAAGGGTGTATGAGTGGACACAGAAAGCAACTTGATAAGTTAAAATCCACCAACATTTAAAACTTCTCATCAAAAGGCACTGTTTAACATAAAAACAAAGCTATAGGTGAGACACCAACTGAGAGAAAATATTTGCAAAACATATATCTAATAGTGGACTTTCATCTAGAATATATAGAGAATTCCTATTACTGAATAATTTAAAAACAAATCAATTATAAAACAGAGAAAAGACTTAAGCAGACTATTCACAAAGGAAAATTTGGAAATGGACAACCAACATGTGAATGTGTGTTCAACATCATTAGTCATCAGGAAAATGGCTAAAATTAAACAGACTGAAAACATCATGTTTCACCGAGAAAGTGGAGCAAGCTGAACTCTTACACGTGGCAGGTGGCAACACAAAAGGTACCATCTCTTCAGGAAAAAGTTCAGCTATTTCTTACAGAGAGCATATGAGTCATCTAGTAGTCTTTCAATTTTACCACAGACTGATATTTTACCAAAAAACAAAGTTGGGGAAAAACATCTGTGATGCTTTAGCATGTGGCTTCAGAAAATAGACATGAGTCAGTATATATCCATTTATAGCTGGTTCTCCATTCTTTTTATCTTAGATAAGTTTTTAATAGTAACTGTGAAAAAGTGAAAGTGTTAGTCACGTAGTCGTGTCCGACTCTTTGCAAACCTATGAACTATAGCCCACCACGCTCCTCCGTCCATGGGATTCTCCAGGCAAGAATACTGGAGTGGGTCGCCATTCCCTTCTCAGGGGATCTTCCCGACTCAGGGATCGAACCTGGGTCTCCCACATTGCAGGCAGATTCTTTATCATCTGAGCCACCAGAGAAGTCCAAAAGACATACTCCCAGGAGTTGGTTCCACTGGGGATGGATCCCAGGACCTTCTGGGATCCAGAAGCAGATGTGCTAACCACAACTTGAATCAATAAATAGTTCTTGAGTAACTGTCATGTGTACTGAGAGTATAATGATACACAAGAAAGATGCAGTCCTGTCCTTGTGGAATGTATATTCTCACGGAGAAACACATACTGAACAAGTAGAGAGAGAGAAACGGAGAGCAGTTAGTTACCAAGATCAGAGGTCTGATCCCTGGTACTGATATGAGTTGCTTTATCTTCGGTCTGGCCACTGATCGGTCTGAGTCACTGTGTCTTTGGCACTATAACGGTGTGGAGCACTGAAAGTGAGGTCAAAGAGGGTAAAAAGAGAACAGAGTTTTAAGCCAAAGAGTGAGGGAGACTACAAGACTGGGCTCCTGAAATCAGGAGATAAACAGAACCAAGGTCTTTGGTGCCCACACCGAGGAGAGTTCTGGAGTTGCTGCTTTTTAAAGTGATTCAGTTCATGTCAACCCGCCTGCTTAGTGCTGTCATTATCCAAGGAAGACAGTGATGATGATAACAACCATGACAAAGATAAGATGTCAGTTACAAAATTCACGGATTTCTTCTCATGTGTCAGGGTCTCTACATTGAATGCTTGATCCCATACAGTTCTCTCACCAACTCTATGAGATAAAGAGTATTCTCGCCATGTTACAGATGAGCAAAGAGGTTCTCACATTAAACCATGTATGTAAATTCACACAACCTCTAAGTGGCTAAACCTGCATTTGAATCTAGGTCTGTCTGATTTCAAATCCCACTCTTTATACTGTTACTTTGCTCATCTCCAATCCTCGTGGTGGGCTTCTCTGGTGGCACGAGTGGTAAAGAACCCATCTATGGAACCCATCAATGCAGGAGACATAAGAGATGTGGGTTCAGTCCCTGGGTCGGGAAGATCCCCTGCAGGAGGGGATGGCAACCCACTCCAGTGTTCTTGCCTGGGAAATCGCATGGACAGAGGAGCCGGGAGGGATATATAGTCCATCAGGTTGCAAAAAGTGGGACATGACTGAAGTTACTTAACACACACACACAGTCCTCGTGGTAGCACCTTCTGATTGGTACTTTCTCCAGGGGGCCAGAGGTGCCAAAGGGTCCTTTGGACTCAAGAGGACTTTTGGAACGGTCTTCAGCTTTGATGTGAGAAAGGGAACAGAAGCGCAGGCAATAGTAAAAAGCAGACTTGAGGCTACTGGGGATTATTTCGGTTAATATGCTACACTAGACATTTTTCAAAGGGCACTGTATAAGCAAACAACATTGTCATAATCCTGAAACCTGAATTCAAAATGCATTAATTTCTTTTTACCACTAGGGATTCAGAGAAACATGCCATAGTGATATGGTTCTTAAGCTTATGCTTTCTGTAATCAGAAAGCTGGAAAACAGAAGATGAACATTTACAAATATTTTAAAATTATGAATGCAAAATATCAGCCAGGAATAAATCTTTATATCAAGGTTACAAGCAGATGAAAAATGATAGTCTGTACTGGGAATGCAAACAGACCATTAATTATAGCAGCCTCACAAAGCACCCAAGTAACAGTAGTGTGCAATTCTTTACCAAAATTTACATAACTGTATAGTCTCCTTTCAGATTCTAGAGATTCTATTTTTGATAAGTAGCAAACTCAGAAGGTTAGTTACCTCATCTCTATTATTTTTCCACTTTTATGAATATGAAATGGTGACACCTTGAATTTACATGTTAGTGAACCTAATAGGCTCCCTCTAACACTTTTTATTCATTCATTCCAGCAATACTGTGTGCCAGGCATTGTGCCCAGCCCTAGAGACACTGAGATGAATAAGACACGGAGTATGTCCCCAAGAGAACTTCCAATCCAGAAAGAGAAACAGACTAGTAAACACACAACCCTAGTAGAGTTGGAACAAGCTAAACAGACGGAGATCAAAATGGCAATACAATGTTAGGCATCTCCCATCAGATAGCAGCAATCACAACAGCGATATTAAGTAACTTAAGTTCTTTCTCTCTCTTCTCTCCCTCTTTCCTACCTGCCTTCCTTCCTTCTCTTCCCTTTCTTCTTCCTTCCCTCCCTCTCTCCATGTTTCCCTCCCTTCCTTTTTTATTCAGTGAATATATCCATTCATTACTTAGCAAAATTATATAATAATAGTACATTACATGTATGCAAAACTTACTTTGTGTCAGGCAATTATAGAATTTCATTTAAACCTTACAAAATGCTCAGAAGAAGGTACAATTTCCCCCATTATACAGATGAAACTGAGGTTCAGAGAGTTACCCAGTAAGCCAAGGTCACACCGTGTCAAGAGACTGAATGAAGACCCAGACCCACTGTGACTCCAGAACTGGGGCTGGAGTACTCTAGAGAGTACATCGTCTGAGTCTACCCGTTACCAGATAATATGCCTGCCTGGCACACTACCTGAAGCAGTAATAAGAACTCAGCGATTAAAGGACATTTTGGAATTTCTAACAAAGGCTTTCTAAACAAAGGATCTGCCTTTCAAAAATCGGAGAGACATGAAAAAAAAAAAAGGATGGTGAGGAGAAAAAAATGCAGTGTTCAGGGTGGGTTTCCCCCTTGGGAGCACTGCGGCCTCCACCTGCATAAATGATGAGGACTGGCATTCTGCTTGATTACCATGCATCTGTTAGGGGCCTCAGAGTGAATGAGCAAAAACAAAAGCAGGAAGAAAAAGCGCCTACTAATGGAGGTTGGTCCAGTTGCACCATGTGAGTCATGATGATACTCTCTTTATTTTGTAATCACCAGTGGCACATATGCCCCCTAGGTTGCAAAAATATTTCAAAACAACTTAAATCAAGCTCGATAGCTAATTATGCTAAGGTCATGCCAAAGAAGCAAACCACCAGGACATCAAAAATCCAAGACAGTCTGAGTATAAAGTAGTAGCATTAATTTTTCTCCCATTAAAAAACAAAGGGAGAAAGACAAGCTTTTTTTCCCTCTCTTGAGAATACACGGGCTTTTAATAATCATCCGAAATAGACCTCTTAAGACATTTCACCTCTGCTATGAATGTTTGAAACTGGTCCTCTGATTACAAAAATGTTCATGTTAAATCTCATCAAGATGCTTTCTTAAGATGAAGAATGTTTTATAAATTGTAATGGTTTTAATCAGAACCCTCTTTGAAGCTATTAAATGCTACAATGTAGCCTGACCATTGCTTCAATTATGCCACTTATCGACTCTGTATTAATTAAGTATCATTATAGGCACTGATTTATATACTTCCTCACAGCTCTCTTGCCAGATGGTCCGACATTCTCCCTCTCTGACACTCCATAAACATCACCTGGATTCACTCATATTTCTCTCCAGTTGAATGTTTAATCAGCTCTTAGTCATCTTCAAATTGGATTGTTTCTCTTCCTCCTCTTCACTATACTCTATCAATACAGTACACAAACGCCAAGTGATATAAAACATAAACCAGGGGTAGTTACAAAGCCAAGTTCTATCATAGGCTCACTCCCACCTCAATGAATTCTTCCCCAGTATGATGATGCACTTCTCACAATAAAGTGAAAGGAGAGCCTTTTTGCTTCCTTAGCTGATTAAAACTTACAGTCTGTGTTCAATTATCTGGGGCAATAGAGAAAATAACTAGGAAAAAAAATGTATATTTGGCAATGGGAGTACAATAGATGATTTGGCCTCAGTAGAGTTTCTTTCTCAATTATAGTGTGCTTGGTCTAATATAAAAATTATTTTGCATTCTTGAGCTCACACATTGAGAGAGCAGGAGGCAGAAGTCCCAAGGTGTACCGCACTGCAAGGAAGCCAGCCTAGAATTTTAAACTGCCTTGGGTGATCTAAAAAGTAGATAACAGAGAAATGGAAATGCTTAACTGTTTTTCTTACAAAATAGAAAAACCAGATTAATGGGACAATCTCACAGAGCCTCAAGTTCAAAAGATCTAGAAACCCAATTGGTTCTGTTGCCTGTCCATGGGCTCCCCTTCCTGACCCCCTGTGTCTCTCATCATTCTTCAGTCCCCAAGCTGGGCGAAGGGAAATGGAAACTGAGGCAGACCGGAGAAGGCACAGGCCATCAACCAAAAGGACTTGGTGCTAACCCACGGGGCTGCAGTTTACCGTACAGAAATACAAGATGTCACCTCCACATACCCCTATTTTTACATAAAGCTCATGACTTTAAAATATTGGGCTGGACTGAATGCAGATTCAACCCTTGGTTTTCAGTCCTTGACTTAATGTTGACTTTGACCCCTCGTCTTTCCTCCCTTCAAATGCAACCTGTCCTTAAGTTTTGATATTTTTTTCATTACCCTTCTGTATGATCAGGCCACTCAAGAAGGCTGTTCCCTTGCTCTCTGTACATCCCCTGCTCAACCAGTCCTGGCCTCACCAACATGCAGCCTCATGACTATCTAATCCTCTTAATCATAAAGCTTAATCGGAGTCGGGCTTACCTACGTTTGCCTCCTGCCCCCCTGATGGTCTGTCTGATAACCAATGAGCCAACCTGACGTCCCTTCCCCCTACCCTCCTCTACCCCAAGAAGCAAAACCTGCTGCCATGCCCTGCCTGCTATCTGCCATACGCAGTGGGTATCACTCCAGGACTCTGCTTCCGAGTTGTAAAATCTTCTATTCAATAAACTGCTGATGGCTGCTGCTCTCTCGGGCCTCTTGCTTCAGTGTCACGGTTGGGCAGCTGCACAGCCTGCCAGGTACAGCCCAGCACCCTTCTGCTGCCTCTTTCTCTCCACTCCCACCAGCCATGTCCTCATTACTTCACATCTGCATTCGGAGATCAGTGCCCTTATGGTCACAAAGCACATCATCTAAAACAGTAGTTCCCAAACTTTCCCATAGCTCAGAATCACCTGGAGGGCTGTTTAAATCACATACCGCACCCCCAAGCATGTTTTAATTTAATGGGTCTCAAGTGGAGCCTAACAATTTGCATATCAATAGCTCCTAGGTGAGGCTGACGAGGAGAAGAAGGGGACGACAGAGGATGAGATGGATGAGAAGGTTGGATGGCATCACCGTCACCATAGACATGAGTTTGAGTAAACTCTGGGAGTTGGTGATGGACAGAGAGGCCTGGCGTGCTGCAGTCCATGGGGTCGCAAAGAGTCAGACACGACTGAGCGACTGAACTGAGGTTGATGAGGTTCCAGGGACCACCCTTAGAGAAACAATGCTCTAAAATGTCACCTCCAACTCTAACACAATCAGTGATTCCCCACTTCCTCCACATTAAACTTATAACTCCTTAACCTGGTTCTTTGGATTCTTCCTAAAGCTGGTCTCTTCCTCTCACCTCAAAATAACATTTCTCTGATCTCTCATGAAACCCTGTTCCAGTCCAGCTGGTCTACTTAAATACCACCCAGTGCACCAAGCACTCCCACTTTCCTGCCTTGATCGTGTACAGAAAGTCTTTCCAGCTCCAATCTCTTATTCAAGCTCAACCTTTTCACTGAGTACCCCAAACCCACGTTCTCCATGTAGCCAGCCCCCATCAGACCGCTGCTGCCTCTTCTAGATTTCTAGAGCATTAACTCTTCAAGTTGCTGGTTGAATCCAAAGTGCATGGACTTAGCCTGAGCCTCTCTGAGTATGACTCCTGGTTCTTTCATTAGCTGTGTAATTTGACTAGTTACATAGCCCTTCTGAACCTGTTTCTCCCTCCATAAAAGAACAATAATAATACCTATTTCCATAGGTTGTATAAAGAATTAATCAAAACAAAATTTTTAAGCCTTCTAAGAAGTATAAACAAAGTATGCTTAATCAATGTCAATTTCTTATCTTGGTCCTGTCTCCCAATCATGCATTTAGCATGAAATATAAAATATATTACATTAATCATACATATTTTAAGCTTACTCTCCTCTCTTTTAGCCAGATAGAAATTTCCAAGGAACCAAAAACATGTCTAATTCATCTGAGCAAATGTAGTGCCTGACAAATTCTGAGTAACAGGTAAGCTCTCAATAAACATTTACTAAAAAATATGATTAATTTGAGAAATAACGTAAGGCAAGTGGTTCCATAGAGCAGCTCTTCTCTGCAGAGCTTAAATCTCTTATAATTACTTTTATCATTAAATGTCTTCCTATGACGAGGCAAGCTGTATTGTACACACAGGAAAACTAAAATAGATCTAATGAGAGTCCCTATTAGATAGTCCCCACTTGAAACTTAATACTGAACAAGAGAAAAGTCATTACAAAGCATCAATGAAGGAAAAATCTTCTCTTTGAAGTCAATTTGAACACAAAAACACTAATAATGGGAACACAGAGAAATAATGACAAAAAGCCCACAGATAATGCTGCAGCAAGTAAGGGGCTGCCTTTTGAGGACCTCTTTCATGTAACCACGTGACCGTTGTACTTCCAAAACAGCTGACACATATTGCGAACTCTACTGACATGTTAAGTCAAGATGTTGGTCCTTTAGGAGATTTTCTAATTTTTAAATCAAGCAGAAACAAATTACAGCTTCTATTCTGTTCTCCAAAGTTACTGCTGCTGCTGCTGCTGCTAAGTCGCTTCAGTCGTGTCCGACTCTGTGCGACCCCATAGACGGCAGCCCATTGGGCTCCGCCATCCCTGGGATTCTCCAGGCAAGAACACTGGAGTGGGTTGCCATTTCCTTCTCCAATGCATGAAAGTGAAAAGCGAAAGTGAAGCCGCTCAGTCGTATCTGACTCAGCGACCCCATGGACTGCAGCCCACCAGGCTCCTCCGTCCATGGGAATTTCCAGGCAAGAGTACTGGAGTGGGGTGCCATTGCCTTCTCCACCAAAGTTACTGACTTCTACACTATTCCTAAACAGAATCCAGTATAACCCATTGGCATAGAGCTAAGGGTGACAGAAAAAAGATATAACATGGCATATTGGCATCTGGATATTTTCCTCCAAATACAGAGCAAAGTGCCTTAAAAGTTCAAGTTATTTTAAATTCACTATACAGAGGCTACACAGTTTGATCAGAGAGCCCTAGGGATTGGGTCCCCTGATTTGTTGTAACAGCAGTCTGCCGTAACTGATCACATAAACTCAGACAAGTTTATTCCTCCAATAGTCATTTCCTGAGTGGCCACTATATATCAAATATTATACAAGATGATGGGGATACCGAGGTAAAGTGTTTAATCCATGTTATCCTGGAACTTACAGTCTAGTGGAGAGTCAGGCAGTTGGAGAAGACTGTACAGTTGTTCACCAAACTCATCTTCCTTTCACGGTGAGCATGAGGACAGACCGAATTTCCCGGCCTCCACATAACTGCATTGCGGACACAGAATGTGAGCAATGAGGTATGTCATACCCAGGCCTGACCACAGAAAGCCTCGCCTTTGATTATTGACTTTCTCTCTCCATCTCCTTATTTGCCAGTTGGATGCAAGGGGCCCTGCCAAGGACTCTGATTTCTTAGAGGTGATGGAGCCACAAGATGGGAACAAAAGGCCACCTGCTGAACACTCTCTTGGAGCTATTATGTGGACAATAAAGAAATTCCTATTGTGTTAAGTGGCTAAATTGTTTGTTACAACAACACTTGAGGCAAAAGTGAAAGTTGCTCAGTTGTGTCCGACTCTCTGCCATCCCGTGGACTGTACATTCCATGGAATTTTCCAGGCCAGAATACTGGAGTGGGTGCCATTTCCCTTTTCCAGGGGATTTTTCCAAACCAGGGATCAAACCCAGGTCTCCTGCATTGCAGGTGGATTCTTTACCAGCTGAACCACAAGGGAAGCCCAAGAATACTGGAGTGGGTAGCCTATCCCTTCCCCAGGGGTTCTTTCCAACCCAGGAAAAGAACTGGGGTCTTCTGGATTGCAGGCAGATTCTTTACCATCTGAACTATCAGGGAAGCCTTACAACACTTGATCTACCATACGAAAGCATGAACTCAAACTACCTCCAAGGCAATATGATACAGAGTGTGCATAGCATGACATGGGATACCCAAAAAAGGCAGCTCACCTGAGCTGAAGCTGAATATTGGGGAGGGCTCCTCAGAAGAAGTGCTTAAAATGAATCTTGAAGGACAGTGTGAGACAGTGAAAAAGGGAATAGAAGGTTGCAGAGGAGAAAGCACTTGCAAAGTCATGAAACTCTGAGGAAATGGGCTGCACTGGAGACGTCTTAGTGATTCCTGACAATATGTGTTTGCTAAAATGACAGACAAAGAGCAGAACCTAGAAGATGTAGTAGCTACTAGAAATGGTGGATAGGGGAAGAGGAAAAAATAATCAAGAACCATCTAACTTTAGAAGGCAGAAGAGATGGCATTGAGATAGAAAATGCAGGAGAAAAATGTGAAAGAATGAGTTCAATTTTGAAAAAGAAAGAAATTGAGATAGCTATGGAACACCCAAAAGATGAATCAGCAGGTGGTTGGACATGTGGACCTAGAGTTCAGGCAGTGGTATGGACAGGAGAGGTGAGTTTGGAAAGGGCCATTGCACAGGTGCTGGCTGAAGCCAGAAGCAGGGTGGGATGGCTCAGGTAGAATACTCATAGTGAGAAGCCAGAGGAACAGGGAAGGAAAAAGGAACGTGGGAAAGAAGGAAGGAGCAAGAAGAAGAATACGAGAAAGAAGTCACAGATGTCAATGCAGGGAAATCAGGTTCATCTGGAGTGAACTGAGACTTTTGGGGGTCTTTTGTAACGGTGGCACGAACCCTGGAATTACTCTCGACTTTCCTGTTGAGAGCAAGCCCTCTTGCTCTGCAGATGTGTATAAGAGACAGGTTCGATGCATGATACTGGATGCTTGGGGCTGGTGCACTGGGATGACCCAGAGGGGTGGTATGTGGAGGGAGGTGGGAGGGGGGTTCAGGATGGGGAACACATGTATACCTGTGGTGGATGCATGTTGATGTATGTCAAAACCAATACAATATTGTAAAGTAATTAACCTCCAGTTAAAACAAATAAATTTATATGAAAAAAGCAGTCAATAGTAAGAAACATTTCAGAGTGGTGAAATAAGAGGACAGCCTGAAAAATGTCCACTATATTCAATTAGGCAGCTATTTGTGACCTTAGCAAGTTCCATTTCAGTATTAGGAAGAGCTAAGTTAAGATGGTCTGGAGAGCAAATGAGGGATAAAGAATTACAGACTGGAGTACAGAATACTCTATTAAAAAAAAAAAAACTGGTTTCTAAAAAACAATTACCTCAAAGTGGAGAGAGAGAGTTTGTTTCACTTTGATTTTCATTTTTCAAGAAGCAAGACTTAAACATGTTAACATGTTGAATTCTCTGAAGTTTTATTTCTCTGTAAAATGGGGATAATAAGGCATCTTCTTGGCCCGTTGGATTGTTGTCAGAACAAATAAGATGAAAAATGACATATGTGAAAGAGTCTAAAGTTCTACATAAACAGCAATGTTATTTTGCATTTATAAATGTTGAAAATATAGAGTTATAAAAGTTAAGAGGCCACTGAAATATGGCTGGCTATAAAATTAATGAAAAATTATAATCAGTCTAGATCTAGAAATATTAAGCAAAATGCCTTTTGAATACACACTACATGTTGGCAACCCCAAATCTTAGAGACTAATGACACAGGCTAATTTTGCTGGACAAATTTCTTCTGGTGCATCTAGGTTACAGCCTGAGTTTCCAGATGTCTTCGTTATAACAGGGAAAAAAAAAAAAAGGCCAGTGAACCCGGGCAAATTGCTGTGCATTAAATCATCTGGGAATTTTTTAGTCTTATGAGTAGTAGTTTTTAAATAAATGTTTCTGGCATTTACCCAGTTTCGCAAAGCAGCAGACTAGCCCCATAATTTAGGTCTCACGACCAGCGAAACCATGGTGAATGGCCACAAGCTGCTGAGTATGTTATTCTAAGGAGTGACTGAAGTATTCTGGGAAGTGAGCTGGCCATCTCAGGACTTCCCGCCTGGGAAGACTAACCATCCGAAAGAATATGGCCCAATCAGTATTTCACTAATCACCAAACTTTTAAGGACTCTACAAAGAGCATTATTTTAAGCATTATGACATCACTGTAACTAGCTTTTCTCTCTTAAAACTTGTAACAAGTGGTTTTAACATTCCCCAACTTCCTCCCCTGGGAAGATATCTTATCCCCGTAAAAGAAAAATGTCCCTTTCCTTTTCTGTGCACTTTTGAACACCTCCTCTGACTGGGCTCTGATGCCTCCTCAGTTATTTTCAAGGACATAGGGTGCTAATTGAGGTCAAGCAGCTGTGACTCCAGTGCCAAAGAACAATTGTGCGGAATACAGAAGTCTTCCTTTACAAAAGATACTAAGGATCTAGTCTTGAGACCCAAATAAACCCTGTTTGCAATTACTTTTGCATGTTTCTTTTATCTTAAACAGACCAAGCTACAAGACTAAAACGGTGTTTCTTTTATCCATGTTTCTCAAATATTTTATTCTTGATATACAACACTACCATATGCAGCTATTAAATTGGCCCAATGTCTCCAGGTCAGTTTTTAGAACTTTTATCTACTGCAATGCCAAATTTCCTCCTAGGGCTGAGGGTCAATAAAGTGCTTTGCTAATACATCAATCAGAAATACAAAGAAAAAGACAAAGCTTCCATTGCCCTCAAAATAGACCTTTAGAGAAAACTGAGTATCTTTCATTAAGTTTACCTCAATCTTAAAATAATTTTGTGAAAGTATTGTTGTTAATTATCACCAATTAATAGAGTAGAATCCTGAGGCTCTAGGAGATTTAAGAATACTCCAAGGTGGTATGAGATTAATAGGTATCAACTACTATGTATAAAATAAAGAAGGAACAAAAATATATTGTATAGCACAGGGAATTATAGGCATTATCTTGTAATAACTTATGGAGTGTGAAATTCTGCAAAAACACTGACTCATTTTGCTGTACATCTGACACTAATACAATACTGTAAGTCAACTATACTTCAATTAAAAAAAGAACATTCCCAAGGCCTCTTATTTCTTTAGAAGCAGAACCAGGTCCATATCCAAGGTCCTCTGCTGCCTCAACGCTTTCCACTACCCCATAGATGGCCCCCATCATGTTACCCACTTTATTTGTAGTTCACTTCTCTAGCAATGGCAACCCACTCCAGTATTCTTGCCTGGAGAATCCCATGGACAGAGGAGCTTGGTGGCTAGAGTCCACGGGTTGCAAAGAGTCGGACACAACTGAGCGACTTAACTTTCACTTCTCTAGCAACAATGGACGGAGAAGGCAATGGCCCCCTACTCCAGTACTCTTGCCTGGAAAATCCCATGGACAGAGGAGCCTGGTAGCCTGCAGTCCATGGGGTCGCTAGGAGTCGGACACAACTGAGCGACTTCCCTTTCACTTTGCACTTTCATGCATTGGAGAAGGAAATGGCAACCCACTCCAGTGTTCTTGCCTGGAGAATCCCAGGGACAGGGGAGCCTGGTGGGCTGCCGTCTCTGGGGTCACACAGAGTCAGACATGACTGAAGTGATTTAGCAGCAGC
This sequence comes from Cephalophus harveyi, assembly GCA_006410635.1. NCBI lineage: Eukaryota > Metazoa > Chordata > Mammalia > Artiodactyla > Bovidae > Cephalophus > Cephalophus harveyi. The sequence goes on along the minus strand of SJYT01047332.1, from coordinate 50,366 downwards.
AGCAGCAACAATGGAAAAAAGCCTGGCTTCCTCTGAAGTCATTAGGAATCTCTGATGAAATGCAGACGTGAATTCAGTTCTCCCTCCAATGAAAATACATAAAACATACTGGTTATATAAGGAATGTTATGGGATCATCGTGGATATGGCAAACTTTTTAAAGGAATGCACAAATGATGCTTGGAATCCTGAAAAGGCCAAAGAAGATACTACAAACAAATGACCAAATGTGGAATGGGGGAAAATTCCATGAACAATCAGTATTTTCACTTGACTAGGTTGTTTTTATTTTGTAAGGGCTTCTCTTTGATGCAAAACCCTGGTTTTTTAAAGCATTTCAAATGAACTTGATGACCAACCTGTAGATGGAGAAGGAAGCCACGGATCGAATGAGGGATGCCAAAGCCCCCACTTTGGCAGCTTCTACCGCCCCCTCCATGCGGTACTGCACTGCTGCGGAGTAGTTGGTATAAGGCTGGTTGTAAACGACGATCTTCCCTTCTGCGTCTGGCCCCCTTCTCTGCAGTTCATCGAAAGAGGTCACCACCAGAACTTCCGCAGTAATGCCTACAAATAAAAGCCATGCAAGATTAACGCATGGTTTCCGATCAGCCAGGTTGAATTGGCACACAAAAGGTCACACATGCTCTATCCACTACATCTGGCAAACCGGTTTGCAAAGATCAAAGTTTCAGAGCCATTTGCTATGGGAGAAAGACTGTGGGGGTTAGCCAGTTTCCCAAGAAAGAGAAAAGGCATTCAAAACATTTAATATACGACTCATTAGGTTTTTCAACTCGCTTGACCAGCTGCTATTAAATCACAAATTGCTTGCAAAGATGTCTTTTTTTTGTCTCTTTCCCACCCTAACAGGTCATGAGTTTCACAAAAGGACACTAATTATTTATATGACATTTTAGAAAGCTCCCCTTGGGATTAATGAAACACATATTTAGCTTTTCATAAACCTATTTTGATATGTGGCTAAACAACGTTCATTGACGTCATACAAAGGATGGCAGTTTATAAAAAAAAATATTCTTAGGAACCAATGATTTTCATACTTCCAATTTTTAACAAATAGTTAATGTAACTTCTCCCAAGAGCCACAAAAAGTCAGCTTGTTTTCTTTCCTTCTTTGTAATGAATCCTTTTAAAGAATGTAAAAACTGCCCATGTCTCGATTTATAGGACTTGTTCATTAGCAAACATATCACTATTCTTCACCTAAAAATTCTGAAGATGCTATGTAGCTGTTCTATAGTCCTCGTCTCATTTAAAAAGATGTGACATCTTTTTTCACACCACGAGTCTTGCCCACATCTTCCTGATTAGGACAGGGTTTCACAGCTTCTGAGAAGTCATTCAAAAACTGCCAGACCACTGAGGATTCAATTTGATGGCGTAGTTACAGTGACAAGAAAAAAAATATTTAGCAACAAAGGCCAGATGCAGTAGCTAAATATAACTATCTAAAGTAAAGAGGCAGGCGCCTACTGTTTTATAGCTTTAGCCAGGCAGTCATGAAATATGGCAGTAAAAACCCAAGTATCAACATGGATTTGGCATATTTCTTTAATCTTGCAAACTAGGGAATCAAGTTCTTCTGGAAGCTTAACATGTCATTAAAATAGTAACTGTTACTTGGAAAATCGTTTTTAAATGCACTGCAGGTATGAGAGAATTCTTGCTTTCAACATGGGCCCCAACACAATGGACCCTTTGAGCTGGCTGCTCTCTGCTCCTGGTTCCACCATCCAGACTGAATCTGTACCATCACTTCAAAGTGACTGACTACAGATCTATAAGCATGTCTCCACCAACATTCAGAACTCAGAACTTAATTCACAATCTAAGGAAAGCAATGTAAAATTATGAAAAGTAAGGAAGCCGCTAGCTTTTTCACATGATAAATATGTGTAAGAATACAAATAAAGGCTTGGCTAGACGGAGTTTGAGATTCATAACTTTTTGAAACCTGGAGTTACCTTGAAATTTGACTGGCGTTATTGTTGGCATGTCACAGGAATTTTGTTGATGCTTTTCAGCTGTTTCTAATGAATAACAGATTCAATGGTCCACCCAAGGGGTGTCCCACCAATGGGGTAATTTTGGTATCTGGATTGGAGCCACTAGAAATGAGGCCAAGTTTCTATAAATTTTCATTGGCCACTGCAAAATTAAAATCATACAAGGGGAGTACTTCACTAGGGTCTACGGTTCAAGTTCTTTTAACAAATGTGAGGGACAGAGTCCTAATGAGCCAAAACCTAACCTAGACATCAGCTGCCAGTGCATCTGTCACTAGAAGCAGCTATAGGTCAAAACCCATCACCAAGAACTTGCAAGAAGTCTTCAAATTAACCTGCTCTCCTGCAAGCTTAGGGTCATCTCCGATTCCTCTGTCTCCTTCATCCTCCAGGCCCCATCAGTCCTCAGGTGCTGAGACTCTTACTCCTTAAGTATTACCTGAAAGCAGGGCCTCTGCTCCGCCACATTACGCCTCTCACATCACTCTGGTGCCCTTCTGTTTGGGCCATGAGCTCCTCCTCCTTCATCTCGCCACTGCTGGTGTCCCAGCCTCCAGCCCAGCTCCCTCAAATTTAGCTTCCAGAGAGCCGCCAGGGTGAAGGACTCGGACTGCGGAAAATCAGAGCAGCCTGTGCCACCGTCTCCCCGCCCCCTGCCCCCTCTGCCCATTACCTACCCTTTGGAGTCAAAGGAACCGTCAAAGCCTGTCTGTCTGTATAGACATGGGCTCCCTTTTATTTTAAATTTAGTCAATACTAAAGTTAAAAGTTCCCACTCTCACCACAGCAGTTCATTTCTCAGTGTCTTTGTTCACACTACGGTAGATATGTCTTGTTGACCCCACGCTCCCAACATTATCACATGACTAACACCTATTTATCCCTCAGATGCTGTTTAGGAATCACTCCCTCAAACTCTACACAATATTCTGCAACAACCTGTATCAGGAAAGAATATAAGAAAGAGTAGATATATGAATATGTATGGCCGATTCACTTTCCTGCACACTGAAACTAGCGCAACCTTGTAAACCAGCTATTCAGTTCAGTTCAGCTCAGTCGCTCAGTCGTGTCCGACTCTGCAATCCCATGGACTGCAGCACGCCAGGCCTCCCTGTCCGTCACCAACTGCCGGAGTTTACTCAAACTCGTGTCCATTGAGTCGGTGATGCCATCCAACCATCTCATCCTCTGTCAACTATACTCCAATAAAAATAAAATTTAAATAAGAAATAGAAAAAAAAAAAAAAAAGAATCATTACTTTAGGGAGCATTCTCAAGGCCTCTGGCTTCTTTGTGTCATTCCTCTGCCCCTACCTCCAGGAAGGCTGGTTAGTGAGTGCACCACTCAACTCTTGACTTTCAGTCTCCTGGGCATACCCAGGCACTAGACAATGTTGCTGTTTAGACGCTCAGTCATGCCTGACTCTTCACAACCCCAAGGACTGTAGCCCTCCAGGCTCCTCTGTCCATGGGATTTCCCTGGCAAGAATACTGGAGTGGGTTGCCATTTCCTTCTCCAGGGGATCTTCTCAGCTCAGGGATCAAACCCAGGTCTCCTTCATTATCAGGCAGATTTTTTACCACTGAGCCACCAGGAATGCCTAAGAGACAACGAAACTTTGCTTAGTTATGATTGACAATACCACCTAAACCGGAACTCTTCAGGGTCTGGGGCTGTGTTTACTTGGGTTTGTATCTCCTGGGCCTAACATAGTGCTCACTGTGTGTGTCGGCAGCCAGTCAATAAGCTTTCCTCAAATGGCACTGCTCCAAATAAGGGGCCATTGACTGGATCTAAAGCATTTCCATAGAAGTGCAATTTTATCTTTAAAGTTTGAGAGCACTTCTCCCATAATAACTCAGCAGTCTGACTCTCTGACCACCCAGAGCACAGCTGCACAACAATAACCAAGCGAAAAAGGCCTTGGGGCAGTCAGAACAGAAATATAAATCCCAAGTATAAAAACTCAGGCACTTGAACATAAGGAAGCTCTTCTGCTCTTAAAGCCTAGTCACCCTTATTATATAAAATTCTAAATCTAGTGCTTAACCCTATGAACTATGGGAAATAGTGCTTAACCCTATGAACTATGGGAAACAATGGATCGAAAAGAAGAGAGAGCTTTGGAAGCTGATAGCAGTGCCACAGGGGGAAGAGGCAATGTCAGGGACAGGGGCATGGAACAGCAAGCACGCGCTTACTCATGCTTTTGCAGGATCAGAAACGCTCCGTGTCTGGGCTCACGGTGGCCGTTAGACACATGTGGCTGCCAGCACATTATTTATGTATTCACTTGGCTGCACCAGGTCTTAGCTGTGGCATGCAGGACTTTTGATCTACATTTTGACAGGCAGGCTCTTAGATGCAGCCTAGGAACTCTTAGCTGTGGCATGTGGGATCTAGTTCCCCGACCAGGGGTCAAACCCAGGCCCTCTGCATTGGGATTGCAGCGTCTTAGCCACTGGACTACCAGCGGGGTCCCTCTGAACACTTTAAATGTGACTAATGTGACTCAGAAACTGAATTTTTAATGCCATTTCTTTTAATCAACTTATACTCAAATTTAGATAGCCACATGTAAATAGCGGCTACTGTGCAGGATGGCACAGGACAGGCAGGAAGAGACGTGGCCGTCACGGCAGGGCCTCCTACAGCAGCCCGTATTCAATACCCACTGTTTGGGAAGTCAGGGTATGTACAAAAATACTTAAGTAAGATTTTTGCTCGAAATGAATAAAATGAAACCAGGCCATCTGGAAACCCTCGCCCTTCCATATTAGTTTTGTTTTGACACGTTACACAGAGGAAATCCTTCTGCTCTCCCACAAATCAGCAGCCTGCTGTTCTGTCCTCTCCTCTCTGCTCCTTCTTTTCATGCCCTCGTTCTTAAGACGAGTATATGAGAACCTAACATAAAACCAGTATCAGATTCCTGAACTGCTTATTAATAATTGTAACCCACTCCCAACCCCCATCTCTCTTTTCTAGCTTAATTTTTCAATAGCACTTGTCAGCTTCCAGCTGCTTCTCCTACAGTAATGTAAGCTCCATGGGGTGGGGGTGGGGGGGTAGAAATCCTTGTCTGCCTTATTCATTAATATTATCAAAATGCTTTAACTTGTACCTGACATGTAGTATGTGAAATTTACTCATACACACTCATAGGCACAAATGCACACATGTACACATGCATATACAGAATGAAATAAAGAGAAACCAAAAAATAAAAGTGTAATAATACCCTATCCATGATCACTCCCCTAAAATGTATACTTCCAAGGAACTTATATATTTCTGTGAGTATTATTGATAAAATAATAATAGTGATATTTGAGTATCTATTGTTTAAACCAGTGTTCATAGCAACTCTGCCAAGTAGTCATTAGGAACATGGAAGTGCATAGAAATGAATTTATACAACTACGAGGTGCTGAAACTGAAACTTGAATTATTGGTCATCTGAATCCAAGGGTCATGCTCTTCCTATTAACATCATTGCTATCTTCTTTTGAAATGTAAAACATATCAAAAGAAAAGCTCTGGATTTTTATCTGAAGAGGAATAAGAAACATAAGTAAGTATATAAAAAGCTGCCTAAAGTGAGCCTTTAGTTTTCCTTCATCTTGCTCATACATCAGAGCACTGTTATCACACTAGGTCCCAATCTTCTCACGGGGGAGTTGTGAGCGATGTTTTACTCTAGGACAAAAGTCATCAAACTCTTAGAGTAATGAAAAGAACGGTGGTAGTTAATTCTGAAGGAAATGTAAGACTGAAGGTAAAAGTATTCGTATTATAAAGTGACTCTCTTAGCTAAAGCTGATTATATTATAAAAACAGTATAAAAAGCCTCAGGTTCCCTTCTATTCTCCACTTCTAATTCTCCATTTCTAATTTTCAAAATTGATTCACTTATTTTGTAAACGCCTCACCCTGTGCGTGGTTACTGCTGCAGCTTTCTTGCAGAGACAACAGATGCTGACTGCCGTGGTGCTGGCTGGGATCATTTATTCTATGGAAAATTTGATACAGAGACACAAATCTCAGTCTCTTCTGCCCTGATTCCTCCCAAGAACAGTTAAGAGTAGGAAGATAGTGACGTGAGAATTTCATGTTTTCTATTATTAAAAGGAAAAGATTACAGACAGAAAAACATGTCTCTGGGGCTCAATTCAAAGTGGGAAATCTCAGAAAATGGATTCTGATTTCAGAAGACTTAACCCCAAACAAGAATTACTCCAGCCCCACCTAAAAGAAAGCCTAGTGTCTCACTCTTCACCACGTACTCTTATACCAAGTGTGCTATACAAGGCTACTAGGTCCAGTGGAATGGCTGGTTTTCCTGAATTCAATTACAGAAAAATGGATAAGAGCTGTTCTTGGAAATTTGATGTTTTGGCCTGAAGTGGTAAGGAAATTGCAAACTCATGGCAAGGCAAATAAAAAGAACTTCAGAACAGTCCTTTCTGAGCATCCATCTTTTGGGGGAGAAGATAATGATTGTGCACCAACCTCTTCATGGAAGAACAAGCGTTAAGATTCAAAGTCATTGAAAAAAATTTATAGCCCTCCTACTGGGTGGGCTTTGTGTTGAGCACTGGGGATAATAGGAACTTTAAGTTCCATTTCTGTCCTAAAAAGTTGTATAATCTGGGGAAGGAAAATAGGTAAATAATAACTGTAAAAAGCACAGGATGTCACAAGTGCTGAAAGTACAGAGTAAAACTTCATGAAAAAAGTAACATAAATCCATATCAATTCTGATAGGGGGGAAATCTTGCAAGTGTCCCAATAAGATAAAACTTTAAGTGGGACTTAAAAGATTTCAGTAGGCTGAAAATAAAGAAAAGGGCATTCCCAGGTAAAGGGAACCCCAAAATAGGTGAAACATCTATTCAAATTCAGTGAATAGACTTCCTGCCAGGTCCCAAAAAACAGATAGTGGGACACTCTAAAATCTTCTAATTGTTAACCGAGATATTTATGGACCCCTATCATTCTTTGAATTCTAAGAAAACAAGTAGAAGAGTCTCCTTGAAATAATTTTCAGGAAAATATGGTTAAACTAAGCTATTATCTTATGAAAAAGTTGGCTTAAAGCTCAATATTCAGAAAACTAAGATCATGGCATCCGGTCCCATCACTTCATGGCAAACAGATGGGGAAACTGAGATGGTTGGATGGCATCACCGACTCAATGGACATGAGTTTGAGTAAACTCTGGGAGTTGGTGATAGACAGGGAGGTCTGGCGTGCTGCAGTCCATGGGGTCACAAAGAGTTGGACATGACTGAGCGACTGAACTGAACTGAAGCTATTATCTGAGTGAAAGTTAGAAGAGCAAGAGGCAAAACACTGCTCCAGTGACAGAATCGCCCTATCCACACTGGCCTCCGAGAGCCAGCTCCAATGAAACCTTGTCCGTCCACCTTGCAAGTGAGCCCAGACCTGACTTCATCACAATCCAAGGACACAATAAATTCTCACCATTTCATTTGTTCAATATCGCAGCATGCTGCAAGCTGTCTTTCCACACTAACACTTGAGGATGGGCCACAAGCAAAGCAGCTTGTCTACCTTGACCTCTAAAATACAGACTTTCCACATTTTGTCTTTTGCTGGAGAGGTACCTACTCCAGGACCACTATTTTTAATCAACATGTAATGTAGGCCACTCAGGTTGTCCAGAGACCCAACTCAGCAACACCCTTAGCCACAGCATATAGCACAGACCAGTCCCTTAGCAATCTGATCACTTAGAATCCAAACTGCTTCCACAGCAGGCAAGGCGGTCACACAATTAGGCACCTTGATCAACCTTAGTGATTAACAAAGGGAGCATTCATAGCCTAGAACATGAGGTGCACTGTGTTTGAAACATGGCTGGCTTGAAACGTGTCTGAAATGGTAGCCTTCTCCCCAGCCCCTGGTATCTCCTTGTAATGGGGATTGGTGTGGGTGAGCGAGGGCTTTCACCAAAACCAGTTATCTAATACGTCTGGTAAAGTGAGCAGCTGCAAGATACTGTGCACCTTGGTCAGCTTCCGGTGGTATGTAGGAATAAAATCCACAGGCCTCAGTGATAGTGGAGATAGAGAGGTGAGTTTCTATAGACTAAAACAGGATTCGTCTCAGCTTTGCTGAGAAGGTGTGGTGTTAGTTGCTCGGTCGTGTCTGACTCTTTGTGACCCACAGTCCGCCAGGCTCCTCTGTCCATGGGATTTCCCAGGCAAGAATACTGCAGTGGGTTGCCATTTCCTTCTCCAGGGAATCTTCATGGGATCAAACTTGGGTCTTCTGCACTGCAGACAGATTCTCTACCATCTGAGCCACCAGGGAAGTCCTTGCGATCCCAGGAATGAGTGTCGAGGGATTAGGGGACATGGGCAGGGAGGCTGGGGAGAGGTGGAAGGGAAGAGAGAACTGAGATTCCAGTATGTAGACAGTAAGGGAGAGGATGGCATGAGAGGAGACGGGCGGGATGTAGGCAACATCACACGGGAGCCCTGTAGCTGTGCTACAGAAGGCATTTGGGTGGGGATCGAGAAGTCAGGCAAATTCAGATTTACATTTAGAAAACATCACTGGGCTCAGGGTGATGGAGCATTGGAGGAGGTAAGGAAAGGAGGCGGGCTTGCCGGACAGCTGTTTAGGGAACCACCACCACATTCTGCCTGAGAGGTGACAGTGGCTTGGAGTAGCGCAGGGTAGTAGAGAAAAAGAACAGTGAACCGACTTTGGGCAATAGTGTGGAAGGGACATCTTTCACTGTGATGGGGAGACTGACTTGGAGTTTTGCACTCCACTATCCTACTGCCCAATCTACATAACGATTTTCCTGGGGAAAGTTGTATATCAACTGAAATTTAGTCATCAAATCATTCAAAATGAAGACAATTTTGAAAATTTTTGTTTGTTTAATTTCTATTGAAGTATAGTTGACTTACAATATTGTGCTTGTTTCAGATGAACAGCAAAATAAATCAGTTATACATATCTCACTTTTTTAGATTCTTTTCCCATATAGGTCATTACAGAGTATTGAGCAGAGTTTCTTGTGCTATGCAGTAGGTCCTTTATTAGTTATCTATTTTACATATACTATACTGGTGTGTATATGTGTATATGTCAATCCCAATCTCTCAGTTTATCCCTCTCCCCTTACCCCTTGTTAACCATAAAACTGTTTTCTATTTCTGTTTTGTAGATAAAAATTCCACATATAAGTGATACCATATATTTTTCTTTCTCCATCTAAATAATGTGAATCCTATTGGTAAAACAAGCATCTTACTCTAAAACTTTTTTACAAAGTGTTTATATATTACATTTTATATATGTTATTCTTCACGATATACTTTAAATGAGGTATTTCTTTATCAGTAATAATAAGTCTCCATCATTATATATTGGCTACAAGGCTCACTAGCCTTTGATCCGGAACAAGTTGCCCAACTTTCCCCAGCCTGTAACATGAGTATCACAATAATACTGATACCACCAGGATTTGTGGGAGCACTGTATAAGATGACAGAGGTAAAAATTACCCTGTGTATTACAAAGCAAGAGTAGGTATGCAAGGGGTCTGGACATACACAGAATAAGTATAAGCAATAAATATATGATTTATATAAAATTTCATTTCAAACGATTACCAGAAGTAAAACAAAAATAGTGGGTATGACTTCAACAAAGAGGGAGCTTCTTGGCTCAGAGCAGAGCTAGTCTTTATCAGGTCAGACAGCTCCAGAGGCTGCGTGACTTCTTGCCAATTTAGACTCAATTGATAACTTAGGCAGCATATCATAAAGAACTCAAGTCAGGCTGGGCAAAGAAGCTGAGTAGGTTTCATGGGTCTACTTGGCAGCAATAAGTACAGAAGGAGTGATGGGAGAGAGGAGGAGGGAAGGGACATTTTTAAGTAGCATCAGAAGAACAGGCCCAAACAGAAAAAGATGCCAGTAGCCCTCTCTAAAATTACATCTGTGCTATATTTGGTGATTGCCTCTATGCTTCTCTATTAAAAAAATGACCACCCGCTCATCAATTGCCTTGTAAACTGCAGGGTATCTCGTGGAACACTGGGTTTGGCCATGAGACTTGTTCTGGCCAATGGGATGTGAGTGGCCAGGGTGTGTGGTCACAGCTGGGCGGGAAATGTAAGAGCCATTGTTAAGTTTTGACTGCCTTTGAAGAGCCCTTTACTTTCAGCCACAAGAATGGAGTGTCCCAGATGGGTTTTTCATTCAGCCTGAATCCTGGGATGAAAAAGATATCTGAGGTAGAAATAAAGGCATTACCAACTTTACATACATATTATATAAACATATATATATTATATAATACATATATAAATATATTTTAAATATATTATTTAAAAAGTTTATGTTTATTTTTTTAAGAAACATGCATTTATTAATACAAGGCTTAATAAGTGACAGAAAGCAGGAGAGAATGTACTATTCCACATTCTTATGACATGAGATCATGAAAATTTCTGCATCTGACAACTAAATTTATGTTATATAAATGACATAAACCTTGGAACTTCCCAGGTGGCGTTTGTGGTAAAGAACCCACCTGCCAAAGCAGAAGACATAGAGATGTGGGTTCAAGGCATGGGTTCGATCCCTGGGTCAGGAAAATCCCTGGAGGAGGGCATGGCAACCCACTCCATTATTCTTGCCTGGAGAATCCTGTGGATTCTCTGAACCTGATGGGCTATAGTCCATAGGGTTGCAAAGAATTGGACATGACTGAAGCAACTTAGCACACATGCATGCATATGACACGAAATTTAGTGGCTGCAAGCCACAGAGATTTGGGGGTTGTGTATTATCATGCATTACTGAGGAAGAGCTGAGTGATGTAGGAGCCTTGAATTCCAAGTTTCTATCAGTATTTTACAATCTGCAGCTGATGACAGATAAGATATAGAATAAATATATTTAATGCCGCAGGGAAGACTGTTCAGTGAAAATTAGATAACTACTGTCTTCCTCCTATCAAACATCAAAGCAATCAAACACCAAACAGTAGAAAGAAAACAAATCTGAAGAAGAATTTAGTAAGCGTCAGTGATTTAACACACATAGACTAAATGACAAAGAATTTTAAGTAGGAGATAAGCCCTAGAGATCATTAAAATACAGTCTTGGCAGCTCAGTTAGCTAACCCACCTGATGTTACTTCTAAAGAAACAAGAAGCCCTGTTGTGCAGTTAAATAATTCTATATATTTTTAGGAGATTTCAATGTTTCATAGCTAAATGCATTTTCTAAATTCCATCTTCAAAAATCAAGGGCAAAAATGATAGAAACTGGTGTGGTTATGTTTGTACCAAGTATAAAATAATGTTATTGTAGTGTTATATTAGAGATATAAAACAACTCTGTGACAATCTGGCATTCCAAAATGGGATTTTTGTAAAGCTATGTTTTGAAATGTTAACTGTCCTATGCTCTTCTTAGAGAAGTAAAAGTTGGGGAAAAAATACTGTAACCAAACAGAATATCTGCTCTCAATAATAAGAAATCTAGCTCAGGTTCATGATTAGTTTGATACAGCAATCTGCCTCTAAAAGAAGGTTCTAGAGACATGATTGAAATATCAGAATCACATGCATTACATGAGAAAATTTCCAGGATGCCGTTTATTAAAGTCCATTGACTGGAAGGACATAAACTTAGCTATCAATGTCAATCTCATTACAATTATAATTAAAAGTTATCACCATACAGTTTAAGCAGGAGTGATTTAAGCATAAAGGCATTAACCACATTGAATAGGTGAGAAAATATGAAGTTTCAGGAAGGTACAGGAAAGTTTAGAGATCTTATCAAACTAGAAAATGGAAGAATTTGAATATATTTAGGTCAGACTGACTCCGAATCCATTCTCTTCTCACCCCATTCCACATAGATTCCCTCCCAATTAACTTAAGTAAGCATGTACTGATAAGCTTTCTAGGACTCTCTCCTCAGGTGGCCAATAATCTTCGAAGGTGTCCAACAACTGATCCTTTTCCACAAATCCCTGGACTTAGAAAGTGGAAAAGAAAAGCAAAAATGTTCTGAAGCCTCACAAATGAATAAGTGCCATTAACTTTTCAAATATTCAAAGATCTTATGTTGCCTTCGGGATACCCAAATTCACTTATTCCCTATATCCTCTACCCTATTCCTTCCTGTTTTACAAATAACCCATCTTTCTATGTTTGGGCAAATATCTATCTGATTCAGCACATAATTGAATCAAACTAGACTCAACTTAAATAAGTGATGTTACAGTGGGAGAGGTGTATATATATACATAGTTTTTGGTCATCCCATGTCATGTGGGATCTTAGTTCTCCAAGAATTGAACCCACACTCTCTGCAGCAGAAGCATGGAGTCTTAACCACTGGACCACTAGGGAAGTCCCTATATCTCCATTTTAAAAGAGATTTTCACCTATAATAATTTATTAAATAAATGTATTTGAGCCCTTCCAATATGCTGCTGCTGCTAAGTCACTTTAGTCGTGTCCGACTCTGTGCGACCCCATAGACGGCAGCCCACCAGGCTCCCCCGTCCCTGGGATTCTCCAGACAAGAACACTGGAGTGGGCTGCCATTTCCTTCTCCAATGCATGAAAGTGAAAAGTGAAAGTGAGGTTGCTCAGTCGTGCCCAACCCTCAGCGACCCCATGGACTGTAGCCTTCCAGGCTCCTCTATCCATGGGATTTTCCAGGCAAGAGTACTAGAGTGGGGTGCCATTGCCTTCTCTTCCAATATGCTAGGCCATTCCAAAGTGCTAAAGATACAATCAATGATATGGTGGTTTCACTATATGAAGATTACATTCTAGTGGGTAGGATCAGTAACCATCAAAACCAGCAAACATATAATTACAACTTAATACATGATGCTCTGAAATTGGAGTCCTTGGGACTTGATCTGGTCTGAAAGGATCTTGAAAATCTTCTAGGAAAAGGAAACATTTAGTTAAGAAACTGTGAGATGAACAGACATTCAGCAGGTGGAGCAGGAGTGGAAAGGGAAAAATAAAATAGTCCAAGTTGACCAAATAACATATGCAAAAGCTCTGAAGTGAGATGACATCCAAGGAACTGAAAGAAGACCAGGGAGAGTGGTAGAGTGATACAAAATGAAGCTGGACAGGTAGAATGAACCAAGTTAGGCAGAATCTTGAGGGCCACTTTAAGGAATTTGGGTATTTATTAACTAGTTGGAAATAATTGAGAGGTTTTAAGTGTGAACAGTGATAATCCATCTTCTATTTTTCAACATCATATAGGACTGTATCCAAGGTGTTGATGACCTTGTAACTTCATGTTTCAAGCATTAAATAAAAATAAAACAAGGTTGTTATCACAACTTCTGTTCAGCAATATACTAGACATCTTAACCAATGAAGCAATACAAGAAAATAGATCAAATACTTAAGTACTGGAAGGAAAGAACAAGATGTCTTTATTTGAGAATGACATAATCATCTGTAGATAATCTGAGAAAAATCTATAGAGAAAATATTAGAGAAAATAGTTGAACTGTTTACGCAATCAATATACACAAATTAAAACAGCTGATCGCCGAAGAATTGATGCTTTTGAACTGTGGTGTTAGAGAAGACTCTTGAGAGTCCCTTGGACTGCAAGGAGATCCAACCAGTCCATTCTAAAGGAGATCAACCCTGGGTGTTCTTTGGAAGGAATGATGCTAAAGCTGAAACTCCAGTACTTTGGCCACCTCATGCGAAGAGTTGACTCATTGGAAAAGACTCTGATGCTGGGAGGGATTGGGGGCAGGAGAAGGGGATGACAGAGGAGGAGATGGCTGGATGGCATCACTGACTCGATGGACGTGAGTCTGAGTGAACTCCGGGAGATGGTAATGAACAGGGAGGCCTGGCGTGCTGCGATTCATGGGGTCACAAAGAGTTGGACACGACTGAGTGACTGAACTGAACTGAACTGAATGTAAGTTTCCACATTACTCTTTCCATACATCTCACCCTCTCCTCCCCTCTCCCCATGTCCATAAGTCTATTCTCCATGTCTGTTTCTCCATTGCTGCCCTGTAAATAAATTCTTCAGTACCATTTTTTTTTATATTCCGTATATGTGTGTTAGAATACAATGTTCATGTTTCTCTTTCTGACTCACTTCACTCTGTTTAATAGGTTCTAGGTCCATCCACCTCATCAGAACTGACTCAAATGTGTTCCTTTTTATGGCTGAGTAATATTCCATAGTATATATATACCACAACGTCTTTATCCATCATCTGTTGAGGGACATCTAGGTTTTTCCCAAGTTCTAGCTATTGTAAATAGTGCTGCAGTGAACAGTGGGCTACATGTGTCTGTTTCAATTTTGGTTTCGTCAGGGTATACACATAGGTGTGGGATTGCTGGATCATATGGTGGTTTTATTCCTAGTTTTCTAAGGAATCTCCATACCATCTTCCATAGTGGCTGTATCAATTTACATTCCCACAAACAGTGCAAGAGTATTCCCTTTTCTCCACACTCTTTCCAGCATTTACTGTTTGTAAACATTTTGATGATGGCCGTTCTGACCGGTGTGAGGTGATATCTCATTGTGGTTTTGATTTGCATTTCTCTAATAATGAGTGATGTTGAGCATCTTTTCATGTGTTTGTTAGTCATCTGTATGTCTTCTTTGGAGAAATGTCTGTCTAGGTCTTTTTCGAACGTTTTGATTGGGTTGTTTGTTTTTCTGGCATTGAGTTGTATGCGCTGCTTGTATGTTTTGGAAATTAATCCTTTGTCAGTTGTTTCATTTGCTATTATTTTCTCCCATTCTGAGGGTTGTCTTTTCACCTTGCTTATAGTTTCCTTTGCTGTGCAAAAGCTTTTAAGTTTAATCAGGTCCCACTTGTTTACTTTTGTTTTTATTTCCATTACTCTAGGAGGTGGGTCATAGAGGATCTTGCTTTGATTTATGTCATCGAGTGTTGTGCGTATGTTATCCTCTAAGAGTTTTATAGTTTCTGGTCTTACATTTAGGTCTTATATCCATTTTGAGTTTATCTTTGTGTTTGGTGTTAGGACGTGTTCTAATTTCACTCTTTCACATGTAGCTGTCCAGTTTTCCCAGCACTATTTAATGAAGAGGCTGTCTTTGCCCCATTGTATATTCTTGCCTCCTTTGTCAAAAATAAGGTACCCATAGGTGCCTGGGTTTATTTCTGGGTTTTCCATCTTGTTCCATTGGTCTATATTTCTGTTTTTGTGCCTGTACCATACTGTCTTGATGACTGTAGCTTTGTAGCATAATCTGAAGTCAGGAAGGTTGATTCCTCCACTCCATTCTTCTTCCTTAAGACTGCTTTGGCTATTTGGGGTCTTTTGTGTTTCCATATGAATTGTGAAATTTTTTGTTCTAGTTTTGTGAAAAATGTCATTGGTAATTTGATAAGGATCGCATTGAATCTGTAGATTGCATTTGGTAATATAGTCATTTTCATAATATTGATTCTTCCTACCCAGGAAGATGGAATATCTCTCCACCTGTTTATGTCATCTTTTATTTCTTTCCTCGTTGTCTTATAATTTTCTGTGTACAGTTCTTTTGTCACCTTGGGTAAATTTATTTCTAGACATTTAATTCTTTTTGTTGCAATGGTGAATGGGATTGATTCCTTAATTTCTCTTTCTGATTTTTCATTGTTAGTATATAGAAATGCAAGTGATTTCTGAGCATTGATTTTGTATTCTGCAACTTTGCTATTCACTGATTAGCTCTGGTAATTTTCTGATACTATCTTTAGGGTTTTCTATGTACAATATCATGTCATCTGCAAACAGTGAGAGCTTTACTTCTTCTTTTCCAATAGGGATTCCTTTTATTTCTTTGTCTTCTCTGATTGCTGTAACTGGGACTTTCAGAACTATTTTGAATAATAGTGGTGATAGTGGACACCCTTGTCTTGTTCCTGATCTCAGGGGGAATGCTTTCAGTTTTTCACCACTGAGAATAATGTAGGCTTATCATATATGAACATTACTATGTTGAGGTAGGTTCCTTCTATACCCATTGAACTGAACTGAATCATAAATTGGTGCTGAATTTTGTCAAAGACTTTTTCTGCATCTACTGAAATTATCATATAGTTTTTCAGTTTGTTAATATGATGTATTGCATTGTTTTATTTGCATATATTGAAGAATCCCTGCATTCCTGGAACAAACCCAACTTGATCATGGGTTTGTTTGCTTTTTGACATGCTGCTGAATTCTGTTTGCTAAAATTTTGTTGAGGATTCAGTGATATCTGTGATATCTGTCTGTAGTTTTCTTTTTTTGTGTTGTCTTTGACTGGTTTTGGTATCAGGGTGATGGTGGCTTCATAGAATGAATTTGGAAGTGTTCCTTCCTCCACAATTTTTTGAGAGTCTTAGAAGGATAGGCATTAGCTCTTCTCTAAATGTTTGATAGAATTCTCCTGTGAAGCCATCTGGTCCTGGGCTTTTGTCTTTTGGGAAATTTTTGATCACAGCTTCAATTTCAGTGCTTGTAACTAGGTTGTTCATAATCTCTATTTTTTCCTGGTTCAGTCTTGGAAGATTGAACTTTTCTAAGAATCTGTCCATTCCTTCCAGGTTATCCATTTTATTGTCATAGAGTTGTTCATAATAGTCTCTTATAACCCTTTCTTTTTCTGCATTGTCTGTTGTAACCTCTCCTTTTTCATTTCTAATTTTGTTGATTTGATTCTTCTTTTTTTCTTGATGAGTCTGGCTAAAGGTTTGTCAATTTTGTTTATGTTCTCAAAGAACTAGCTTTTAGTTTTATTAATCTTTACTATTGTTTCATTTCTTTTTCATTTATTTCTGCTCAGATATTTATGATTTCTTTCCTTCTACTAATTTTGGGGTTTTTTTCTTCTTCTTTTTCCAGTTGTTTTAGGTATAAAGTTAAGTTGTCTATTTAATGATTTTCTTGTTTCTTGAGGTAGGATTGTATTGCTATAAACTCTCCTCTTAGAACTGCTTTTGCTGCATCCCATAGGTTTTGACTTGTCATGTTTTCATTATCATTTGTTTCTAGAAAATTTTTTTATTTCCCTTTTGGTTTCTTCAGTAACCTGTTGGTTATTTAGAAATGTGTGTTTAATCTCCACATGTTTGTGTTTCTTACATCTTTTTTCTTGTAATTGATATCTAGTCTCATAGTGTTGTGGTCAGAGAAGATGCTTGATACAATTTCAATTTTCTTAAATTTACTGAGGGTTGATTTGTGACACAAGATGTGGTCTGTCCTGGAGAATGTTTCATGTGCACTTGAGAAGGTGTATTCTTCTGCATTTGGATGAAATGTCTTGAAGATATCAATGAGATCCATCTCATCTAATGTATCATTTAAAACTGCTTCCTTATGAATTTTCTATTTTGAATTCTGTCCATTGGTGTGAGTGGCGTGTTAGTCTTCTACTATTATTGTGTTACTGTCAATTTCTCCTTTTATGTCTATTAGTGTTTGTCTTATGTATTGAGGCGCTCCTATGTTGGGTGCATAGATTTTTATAATTATTATGTCTTCCTCTTGGATTGATTCCTTGATCGTTACATAGTGTCCTTCCTTATCTCTTATAATCTTCTTTATTTTAAGGTCTACTTTGTCTGATATGAGGATTGCTAATCCAGCTTTCTTTTGCTTCCCATTTGCATGGGATATATTTTTCCATCTTCTCACTTTCAGACTATATGTGTCTGAAGTGGGTTTCTTGTAGACAGCATATATATGTATCTTGTTTTTGTATCCATTCAGCCAGTCTGTGCCTTTTGATTGGAGCATTTAATCCATTTACATTTAAAGTAATCATTGATATATATGTTCCTGTGGCCAAAAATGGCAAAAATTGAGAAAACTTGATTGTTTGGGGTTGATTTTGGAGATCTTTTTTTATTCTCTTGTATTTTTTGACTATATAAGTCCCTTTAACATTTGTTTTAAGGCTGGTTTGGAGGTACTGAATTCTCTAAACTTCTGCTTGTCTGAAAAGCTTTTTATTTCTCCATCAATTTTGAATGAGATCCCTGCCAGGTACAGTAATCTTGGTTGTAGAATTTTCCATTTCAGTACTTTAAATATATCCTGCCATTCTCTTCTGGCCTGCAGAGTTTCTGCTGAAAGATCAGCTGTTAAGTGTACGGGCTTTCCCTTGTATGTTAGTTGTCACTTCTCCCTTGCTGCTTTTAATATCCTTTCTTTGTGTTTAGTCTTTGTTAGTTTGATTAGTATGTATTTTGGCATGTTTATCCTTGGGTTTATCCTGTATGGGACTCTTTGTGCCTTTTGGACTTGATTGACTATTTCCTCTTCCATACTGGGGAAATTTTCAACTATAATCTCTTCAAAATTTTTCTCATACCCTTTCTTTTTCTCTTCTTCTTCTCGGACCCCTGTAATTTGAATGTTGATGTGTTTGATATTGTTCCAGAGGTCTCTTGAGACTATCCTCAGTTCTTTTCATTCTTTTTAATGTATTTTGCTCTTCAGAAGTTATTTCCATCATTTTATCTTCCAGTTCACTAATTCAGTCTTCTGCCTTAGATATTCTGCTATTGATTCCTTTTAGAGTATTTTTAATTTCCATAATTGTGTTGTTTGTCTTTGCATGTTTATTTTTGAATTCTTCTAGGTTTTTGTTAATTCTCGCATTTTCTCCATTTTGTTTTCAAGGTTTTTGATCATCTTTACTATCATTATTCTGAATTCTTTTTCACTTAGTTTGCCTATTTTCTCTTCATTTATTTGGACTTCCGTGTTTATATTTGTTCCTTCATTTCTGTAGTATTTCTCTGCCTTTTCATTATTTTTGTAAACTTATTGTGTTTGAGGTCTCCTTTTCGCAGGCTTCAAGTTTGAATTCTTTCTTCCTTTTGGTTTTTGCCCTCCTAAGGTTGGTCTAGTGGTTTGTGTAAGCTTCCTGTAGGGTGAGATTTATGGTGAGTTTTTGTTTGTTTGTTTTTCCTCTGATGGGCAAGTCTGAGTGAAGTGGCAATCCTGTCTGCTGATGACTGGGTTTGTATTTTTGTTTTGTTTGTTATTTAGATGAGGTGTCCTTCACAGGGTGCTACTGGTGGTTGGGTGATGCTGGGTCTTATATTCAGGTGGCTCCTTTGTGTGAGTTCTCACTCCCTGATACTCCCTATGGTTAGTTCTCTGGTAGTCTAGGGTCTTGGAATCAGTGCTCCCACTCCAAAGGCTCAGGGCTTGATCTCCAGTCAGTAAAGAAGACTACACAAGTGGTTTGTTATGGCATTAAGTGAGATTAAAACAAATATCCAAAAATGAGAAACCAAAGATGAACCCCAGACAAATGGCAGTCACAAAATCAGGCAAATGATAATTAAAATAATGGGATATATAAGTACACATATACACCCATGAGCAAAGTCAAAACAGTCCAACAAAAATAAGGTACAGGAGATTGATCCCGCAAACAAAGGTAATAAAAAATTATATTTACCAGTTAAGAACAAAAGTAACTAAAACACAAACTGGAAAACAAAACTAAAGCAAGGTGCCAAGTTGGGAATAAAGCAATGAAAACAAAATTAACAAATATTGAGAGGACAGGAAAGAAAAAAAAAAGAAATAATAGATATGCAAAGTTAAATAGAGGTAGATGAAGATTTATAGACATTAAGGTTAACCTCAAGTGGAAGAGAACAGTAGGAAAGGCAAACAAAAGAATAAGTGTAGAGAAAATATGCTAGGTTTAAAAAAATTAAAATTATGTTACTGTCAATTTCTCCTTTTATGTCTATTAGTGTTTGTCTTATGTATTGAGGCGCTCCTATGTTGGGTGCATAGATTTTTATAATTATTATGTCTTCCTCTTGGATTGATTCCTTGATCGTTACATAGTGTCCTTCCTTATCTCTTATAATCTTCTTTATTTTAAGGTCTACTTTGTCTGATATGAGGATTGCTAATCCAGCTTTCTTTTGCTTCCCATTTGCATGGGATATATTTTTCCATCTTCTCACTTTCAGACTATATGTGTCTGAAGTGGGTTTCTTGTAGACAGCATATATATGTATCTTGTTTTTGTATCCATTCAGCCAGTCTGTGCCTTTTGATTGGAGCATTTAATCCATTTACATTTAAAGTAATCATTGATATATATGTTCCTGTGGCCAAAAATGGCAAAAATTGAGAAAACTTGATTGTTTGGGGTTGATTTTGGAGATCTTTTTTTATTCTCTTGTATTTTTTGACTATATAAGTCCCTTTAACATTTGTTTTAAGGCTGGTTTGGAGGTACTGAATTCTCTAAACTTCTGCTTGTCTGAAAAGCTTTTTATTTCTCCATCAATTTTGAATGAGATCCCTGCCAGGTACAGTAATCTTGGTTGTAGAATTTTCCATTTCAGTACTTTAAATATATCCTGCCATTCTCTTCTGGCCTGCAGAGTTTCTGCTGAAAGATCAGCTGTTAAGTGTACGGGCTTTCCCTTGTATGTTAGTTGTCACTTCTCCCTTGCTGCTTTTAATATCCTTTCTTTGTGTTTAGTCTTTGTTAGTTTGATTAGTATGTATTTTGGCATGTTTATCCTTGGGTTTATCCTGTATGGGACTCTTTGTGCCTTTTGGACTTGATTGACTATTTCCTCTTCCATACTGGGGAAATTTTCAACTATAATCTCTTCAAAATTTTTCTCATACCCTTTCTTTTTCTCTTCTTCTTCTCGGACCCCTGTAATTTGAATGTTGATGTGTTTGATATTGTTCCAGAGGTCTCTTGAGACTATCCTCAGTTCTTTTCATTCTTTTTAATGTATTTTGCTCTTCAGAAGTTATTTCCATCATTTTATCTTCCAGTTCACTAATTCAGTCTTCTGCCTTAGATATTCTGCTATTGATTCCTTTTAGAGTATTTTTAATTTCCATAATTGTGTTGTTTGTCTTTGCATGTTTATTTTTGAATTCTTCTAGGTTTTTGTTAATTCTCGCATTTTCTCCATTTTGTTTTCAAGGTTTTTGATCATCTTTACTATCATTATTCTGAATTCTTTTTCACTTAGTTTGCCTATTTTCTCTTCATTTATTTGGACTTCCGTGTTTATATTTGTTCCTTCATTTCTGTAGTATTTCTCTGCCTTTTCATTATTTTTGTAAACTTATTGTGTTTGAGGTCTCCTTTTCGCAGGCTTCAAGTTTGAATTCTTTCTTCCTTTTGGTTTTTGCCCTCCTAAGGTTGGTCTAGTGGTTTGTGTAAGCTTCCTGTAGGGTGAGATTTATGGTGAGTTTTTGTTTGTTTGTTTTTCCTCTGATGGGCAAGTCTGAGTGAAGTGGCAATCCTGTCTGCTGATGACTGGGTTTGTATTTTTGTTTTGTTTGTTATTTAGATGAGGTGTCCTTCACAGGGTGCTACTGGTGGTTGGGTGATGCTGGGTCTTATATTCAGGTGGCTCCTTTGTGTGAGTTCTCACTCCCTGATACTCCCTATGGTTAGTTCTCTGGTAGTCTAGGGTCTTGGAATCAGTGCTCCCACTCCAAAGGCTCAGGGCTTGATCTCCAGTCAGTAAAGAAGACTACACAAGTGGTTTGTTATGGCATTAAGTGAGATTAAAACAAATATCCAAAAATGAGAAACCAAAGATGAACCCCAGACAAATGGCAGTCACAAAATCAGGCAAATGATAATTAAAATAATGGGATATATAAGTACACATATACACCCATGAGCAAAGTCAAAACAGTCCAACAAAAATAAGGTACAGGAGATTGATCCCGCAAACAAAGGTAATAAAAAATTATATTTACCAGTTAAGAACAAAAGTAACTAAAGCACAAACTGGAAAACAAAACTAAAGCAAGGTGCCAAGTTGGGAATAAAGCAATGAAAACAAAATTAACAAATATTGAGAGGACAGGAAAGAAAAAAAAAAGAAATAATAGATATGCAAAGTTAAATAGAGGTAGATGAAGATTTATAGACATTAAGGTTAACCTCAAGTGGAAGAGAACAGTAGGAAAGGCAAACAAAAGAATAAGTGTAGAGAAAATATGCTAGGTTTAAAAAAATTAAAATTACAAAACAGAGGGGAAAAAAAAAAAAAAACAGGGAAAAAAAGGAAAACTCCCCAGAACTGCAAAAGCCCAATGTAGAGAGGTAGAGGTTTATAACAACAATAAAAAGTGTGACTGAGAAAAAAAAGAAAAAAAAAGTTCAAAAGCTTAATTAGATTTCATAGTGCCAATAAAATCGACAACTCCAACAACAGCAGGGTGGGAGGGGGTGGTTTGAGGGAAAAAAAGAAAAAAAATCCAAAAGAACCTACAGGACAAGTCAAAACATAAGAATAATAAATGTTTTTCTCGAGTCACTGCTGTCAGAGTCCTTCCCCTCTCTGGGAGTCACAGTCCACCTCACCTCCCTGGGATGCCCTCCAACACTGTGCTGATCTCTGGACCTGCTGTGGGGGCAGCTCAGATTCTAGTCTGGCCCTACTCCTGTGTGTTCTTGCCTCCATTGTCCACAGCTATCAGAACCAGTGCATGTTTTGTAGGAGCTCTCAGTGACCTTTTATATATTCCACAGACACAGAGTCTGCCTAGTTGATCATGTGAATTAACCAGCTTGTACAGCTGGTGGAAAGGTTTTGGGCCTTCTTCCTTAGTCACACTGCCGCTGGGTTTCAATTGTGATTTTACTTCCATCTCTGCATGTGGGTCGTCCACTGGGGTTTTCTCCTGAGACTGCCCTGGAGGACTTGGGTCTGCCCCTGTGAGGGACAGCTGTGGAGGTGGTGCAGCTGCTTGGGTCACAGGGGTTCTGGCAGCATCAGGTACTCTGGGGAGCTGTTGGCTAGGACAGCAGTAAATAAAGTGCTCTAGAAGGATTCCCTTCTAGTAACCAGTATTGGCCAATATGCTCCAGTATTCTTACCTGGAGAACTGCCCTCCCTGACAGAGAAGCCTGGCAGGCCACAGTCTACAGTGTTGCAAAGAGTTGGACACAAATGAAGTGACCCTGCACACAGATGTAAGACTCTTTTTGCCTGTAGCAGATCTGTCCCAGAGAGAGGTGAGTGTGAAGGTGGTGCAGCTGCTTGGATTGTGGGGACCCTGGTGGCGCCAAATGTACAGGGACAGGGACTGCCTCCACCACATGAGCTATGGCCCTATCAGTCTTTTTTCGAGCCTCTTGTAGCTGGCGATCAGAAGGCCCTTTTGACCAGTGTTTCTCCTTAGCTCTGCCCACGCAGGCACTTAGAGGGCTTCCTTGCCTGGGGTCCTTCTCTGTTGTTTGGCGCATCAGGCACATAGAGGGGCCCCTCTGGCTGGGGTCCTATTCTGTAGATCGGCACATCAGGCACTTAAAAGGGCACCCTGGGTGGGATCCTACTCTGCAGTTCAGTGCTCAGGCGTTTGATGGGCCAGCCTCTCTATTGTTCATCTACCAGTGCTGGCTTGTTGGGGGAGAAAGTCTATGGTGATGGTTCCATCCCCTACGTGTGACTCAGCAGTATCCCCTTGCTTCCATGGCTGCCCGACTTTCCTCCACTGGGAGTTCCCACCACAGTCTCCTCCTCACATCCCCTGGATCCATCTCTTCACAGTAAGCAGCAGTCCTCACCCTGGGACTTCTCCACAATCCCCAAACTCCAGCTCCCAGCCACTGCACCTTCCAGGGGATCCGTGTCCCTGTCTGGGGTATGTATGTCTGTGGCAAGGACTGTCTGATTCTCACTCCATTTAGGCTGCCACAGATCAGCTGTTTCATTATCAGTCTGACTCAGACAATTGCCCCAATGTGGGGATTGGACCCCTGCTTCAGTACCCCCACCCGCTGAGGGCAGGTCCAGTCCTGCTAACACTCCTGTTTTTCCCCCCAGTTCCTTTGTCCTACCGAGTTTTGTGGGGGTCTCTGCACAATTTTCTGCTGGTAAGGTGCTCCTGTCTGCTATCAGCTGGTGTTCTGTATGCACCTCTGTGTCGGAAGGTGTACTCCTGATGCTTCCGTGGAGAGAGATGTACTCCCCTGCCACCTACTCCCCTTCCACCTTGTTCTCAAGTCAATACATTTTTAATATAGTACCCCAAATTTAACACAATTCTGCTGAAATATACTGACCATTAAAAAATGTTTTATCCTGTATACTTCTATTAGTATAGTCTAAGTCAACATAATAAAAGATGAATTAACAATATATTTATAATTTGGATTTCAAATAAAGCATAATTATGATAATGATGGGCTTCTCTGGTAGCTCAGCTACCCATTCTACTATTCTTGGGCTTCCTTGGTGGCTTGGACAGTAAAGAATCTGTTTGCAATGCAGGAGACATGGGTTTGATCCCTGGGTTGGGAAAACCCTCTAGAGGAGGGCGTGGCAACCCATTCCAGTATTCTTGCCTGGAGAATCCCCATGAACCGAGGAGCTTGGCAGGCTACAGTCCGTGGGGTTGCAAAGAGCTGGACAAGAGTGAGCAACTATGCACATATGATAATGATAGTCAGAGTAACAACAATAAAACATCATAGGAAAATAAATCTAATGAAATTACAGGCAACCAGAAGCTATGCTGCCAACAACACTTCTCCAGGGAGAAGTGTTTCTCATGTCTCACCTCCTTTTCCTCCCATAATGACAGGAATGGGTTAAAGATGTGGGAAAACAAAAACAAAACACTCCAATTTTAAAAGATGGGGTAGAGAGGTCTACCTCAAAATAGTAGTTTGATAATATGATACTTTCATTTATTCTCTAAATATAGAGATTATTTACCTTATGTAAAAATCATGTATAGAAAGAGGAGTAACAAGGCATGGAACAATAGAGTGTAATACAAACAGCTCCTTTATCATTCCAGAGCACAAAAAAAGTCAGGGACTTTTAATTTATTTATAGGACTAACATAACCAAGATAAAAATTAGCAGGAAGGAAAGGATACGCACATCTCACTTACAAATATACTTGCAAAATTGACTGCAGCAGTATATTATAAATAATGCACTACCACAAAGAGCAATAACTCTAGTGGTGTAAGGATGGGTCAAAGTAAGAAATCTGTTTTCATGGTTTACTACATTAACATTGCAAACTAAAGAAAACATACTAAGAAACAGCACCTCTATGATGTTGAAAAGTTGCTTTATTTTATAAAATGTTCACCATAAATTCCTGGGCTTCCCAGGCGGCACAGTGGTAAAGAACCTGCCTACCAATGCAGGAGACATAAGAGGCTTGGGTTCGATACCTGGGTTGGGAAGATCCCCTGGAGGAGAGCATGGGAACCCACTCTAGCATTCGTGCCTGGAGAATCCCATGGACAGAGGAGTCTGGCGGGTGACAGTCCATAGGGTCACAAAGAGTCAGACAGGACTGAAGCAATTTAGCACACACACACACACACACACATTCCTGATTAAAAACTTAGCAAATTATTTTCTTAATGTGTTAGACACCAACAGCAAAAATGAAACAATGATCAAACAAATCTGTAAGAAAAAAAAAAAACCAGAACCTCAGTAATGAATAGTATCAGCTCATGTGCTTGATGTTCACAAAACAATTTTAGTATCGATCAAATATCTAGCAGAAGGAAATAAACTCAATCTAACTAACAATTTAAAAAACTGAAACACAGTAAAGTATTTTTGACCTATGTCCCATATTAGCAATGATTGGAAAAAGATGTTAGTTTTCTAGCACTACTTATTAAAAAACTACTACAGACTTCATGCCTTAAAACAATACAAATTTATTACCTTATAGTTCTGGAAGTCAAAAGTTCAAAATGGTTCTCATGCAGCTAAAATGAAGGTGTTGGCAGGCCTGTCTTTGTTCTGGAGGCTCTAGGAAAATCCACTTCCTTGTTTTCTGATCCTAGAATCTGCCTGCATTCCTTAGCTTATTGGCTCCCTTCCTTTATGTGCAAAGCCAGCAATACTGGGCCAACTCTTTTTCAAGCTGTTATCCTTCTGGTTCTGCCTCCCTCTTCCTCTTTTAAAGACCTTTGTAATGACATTGGGCCCTCCTGTGTATTATAGGAAAATCTCCCTATTTTAAGATCAGCTGATTAGAAACCTTAATTCCAGTGCAAACTTAATTTCTCTTTGCTGTATACCTTAACATATTTGGAAATCCCAGGGATTAAGATGTGGATATCTTTGTGTGTGTGTGTGTGTGTGTGTGTGTGTGTGTGTGTGTGTGTGCGCGTGCTTGTTGGGGTGCATTATTCTGCCTACCACACTGGGTATCTTCAGTCACTGTTGGGGGTGTATAAATGATCACAATCTTTCTGGCAGACTGACTTTAAAATGTCCCTGTAGGTTACTGTGCATCATGGGACTATACTTGTATATTAATTAGATTTGCAAGTTCCCTTTAAAGCACAGCTTTAAAACAGATCTCAAAAGAACTGTCGAAAATATTTACACTGGCCCTCCTCCACCTAGTTTGGGGGCTGATGATCTACTCTTTCTGACTCACAAGCAAGTTACAATCATTCAGATAAGGGAATAATTTTCTAAAACATTCAAAAACACATCAGACTTATTCTTACTGAAGGATGAGGGCATCAGAAAGCCATTTTAGTGTTGAGATAAAGTGTCCAAATGAATTTGAACAGAAAAAGTGAGAGTGCTTCAACACTCTAGATCTCTGGGAGTCAATAATTTTGGAGAAGTTTCATTATTCATTTAGGTATTTATCTTTTGGGGGACCATCTCAGAAAATACATATTGTATTAACAAGAGAACTCTAGCAGTCAAACAGAAAATGTTTCTGAGCTGCTAAGCATACAAATGCAGACAGAATTAGCACCTGGACCATGCTGAAGATGATAAGTTTAGTGTCTTCTCCATGACAAGGCTTGTCTCATAAAATTCAAGTAATTTTATTCTAATGAAATTATTATCTTTTTATATTTCATTATACTCTATTGCACACAGCTATATATATTTCCAGTTAGAACATCTCATTTTATTAGAATTCCTTTTTCAAGTTCTCCCACTTTACATTGTTAAAATCTACAATTTTTCCCTCTCTTCATTAAAATGAACTATAACTTTTCAGTTATAATATAATTTTATTATAAATAAATATAGCATAATTTTATTATAAAATATAATAAACATATATTTAAAGGTATGTTTGTTACTAAGTTTGAACCTTTGAGTGATTCTCTATTTTCTAGTTAGACAAGGCTGTGGTCCTAGTGTGATTAGATTGGCTAGTTTTCTGTGATTACGGTTTCAGCTGTCTCTTATACACATCTCCCACTTTACATTGTTAAAATCTACAATTTTTCCCTCTCTTCATTAAAATGAACTATAACTTTTCAGTTATAATATAATTTTATTATAAATAAATATAGCATAATTTTATTATAAAATATAATAAACATATATTTAAAGGTATGTTTGTTACTAAGTTTGAACCTTTGAGTGATTCTCTATTAAATATCAAGCAGACTTATATCATTATTAACATTATGTAGTAAGGACTTGAAAATAGATGATTGTTATTTTTATAAATTAATAAATTATCATGGATTCTCTATGACTATATTTAGGATTGCAAGCTTTTAAAGTTTTAAGTATTAATTCATTTTGTATAGTCTTCCCACCCACAATAACAGACATTTTTACCTAATGTTAAAGCAAGTTGTTGTTTATCTATCACTCCATTCTCAAGGAAGCCCCTCTACTAAGTCAAGGCTCAGTCATAATATTCTTACCTCTTTTCCTTCTTCCAGGAATTATACAAAATAAAAAAGGTTTATCATGTTTAGCATATCTCTCTGATGACTTTAAATCAGAATTTCTTTAACCTGTTTCATAATACAGGGAGGAACAATCACAGCAACACATTTTCCCACTCTTTCAGCCTCTTTTTCAGCTGTCTATAAAGGGTATATTAATGGTGGTCATGGAGGACACCAGTTTCAGCTAGAAGAGTTTACCTGAGCAAAAAATGGGCTCAGGGAAAAACAGTAAAGTTAGAACAAAGACTCTACTCCAGATTTGGATTGTGCCCTGCAAAATATCAGATGATAAATATTTCTAGGACCCACACCACATTTAATGTATAAGCTGTCTAATGTCAACAGGACCTTAAAGAAACCCTGTAAAAACAAACATTTTGATTTTTGATCAACAGAAATATATTTCTCATGTAGAAAACTTATAAGAAGCTCATAAAAGTACACTGGCCCCAAAGCCTAAAAAGATAATAAAAATCACTTCCATTTGTAAATATTATAAAACTTTTCATTTAAAACATGATTAATGAGTCCCAGTGACTTGTCAGGTACTGATCTAGGTGCTGGTCTGAGTTTAACCAACACCTCTTGAATATTCTCTATATTTGACTTACCTATGACATGTAATTCTCACAACTTTTGAAATAGTGAGATAGTTATATACACATAAATGAATAAACACAATGCAATAGGGGAGTACCTCTAATTGAAATTTTTAAAAATTGCCTTGGACATATAATAAGCACTTAGGTTTATCTGAGAGAGGTGGATGAGGCTTCACAGAGAAGACTGCATTTAAGCTGAGGATTGAAAGATGGCTAAGGGCAACCAAACATGCACACTGACGAGAGGCCTTTGCATTGCATGTGCAAAGGCCTGCACAATGAACAAAGACATCATGGTTTTGGTAACCAATGGGCATTTAAGAATTAAAGGAATATAAGCTGTAAAAGTACTCTTGCCTGGAAAATCCCATGGAGGGAGGAGCCTGGTAGGCTACAGTCCATGGGGTCGCTAAGAGTCAGACACGACTGAGCGACTTCACTTTCACTTTTCACTTTCATGCATTGGAGAAATGGCAGCCCACTCCAGTGTTCTTGCCTGGAGAATCCCAGGGAGAGGGGAGCCTGGTGGGCTGCCGTCTATGGGGTCACACAGAGTCAGACACGACTGAAGTGACTTAGCAGCAGTAGCAGTAAGCTGTAAAAGGTAGGGGATGGGAGGGAAGGGAAGATGAAGGCCAGGAAGAAGCCAGCAGCAAGGCATGGATTAGATGATAAAAAGCCCAGTAGAGTGTGCAAATGAATTTTTATTTGAAGAATTTTGAGGATCAAATTTTTATGTGAAAAAGATTATTTTAGAAACATGGGATAAGCCTAAAAAAGAGAAACAGTATTGTNGGGAAGGGAAGATGAAGGCCAGGAAGAAGCCAGCAGCAAGGCATGGATTAGATGATAAAAAGCCCAGTAGAGTGTGCAAATGAATTTTTATTTGAAGAATTTTGAGGATCAAATTTTTATGTGAAAAAGATTATTTTAGAAACATGGGATAAGCCTAAAAAAGAGAAACAGTATTGTATTCATATAAGTGAAAGTTGCTTACTCCTTGGAAGAAAAGTTATGACCAACCTAGATAGTATATTCAAAAGCAGAGACATTATTTTGCCGACTAAGATCCGTTTAGTCAAGGCTATGGATTTTCCTGTGGTCATGTATGGATGTGGGAGTTGGACTGTGAAGAAGGCTGAGCGCCGAAGAATTGAGGCTTTTGAACTGTGGTGTTGGAGAAGACTCTTGAGAGTCCCTTGGA
>SJYT01047332.1:1370-18505 GCA_006410635.1 Cephalophus harveyi | reverse complement strand
TGAACTGAACTGATGATAGAACCAAACTTTCCAGAAAATCCTCTCTCTCTCCTAAGTTCTGTTAGTTGTAGCAGCTGCCATCTCTATGTCTTCTCTTTTCGTTTTCCCACAACAACTCCTTCTAACCCTCTGGCTCCTACCATCCTACGGCATATGCAGGAAGCCCCTCTATGTCCCTGAGTTTTCTAATTTTGCATCCATACTATAATCCTATTTATTAAAACAAAAGATATCTTGGCACCTAGTCACTTTAGAAGGAATGAAAATAATTATAAACAACCAATTTTCATTGCTTTCCCCAGGCATACTTTTATGTAGAAATTTGTTGTAAAACTGAGAAATTTATACTTCTTTGGTTTCATGCTATTCTATTTTTCTCAACTTGCCAAGTAAATGTACTCAGCTATCAAACAAATATTAAACAAATAAATGGTAAGCATCTCAGAAATACATTTTTTAGCAAAGGGATCTTTAAAAAATATATTTTCATCAAAAATTAGAGAAAAATGCAACACATACATATTTGATGTTAACTGTTCAACTTTTCACAATATGCACCACAAGAATGATGTATTTTTACAGGGGAAATGCAAAATTCAGAATAATTCCCCAAACTTCATCAAATGTGATAAACTCTGAGTACCATCTGGCAATGTGAATTTTCTTAGGGTTCTTTTGTGTAATTTTATGTATAGCCATCTGAATTGTAGTAACTACACACATTCACTTATAACTAGGAGATTACCTTAGAGCAATCAGTTTCAGAGAAATCCATTTGAGCAAATAAAAACTCATATACACAGGCCAAATCCTCTATCTATAAGAAGACAAGAAAATCTGCATTTTTAAGTGGCTCCCAGGTGACTGGAGTCACAAGAATCATCTGTAATGCCTAGTAATCCCTCAGCCCCACTGTATATTTCTAAATGAGAAACTTCTGGCAATCTCCCTATAGTCAGAAGGTGAAGTCGCTCAGTCGTGTCCGACTCTTTGCGACCCCGTGGACTGTAACTTACTAGGCTTCTCAGTCCATGGGATTCTCCAGGCAAGAATACTGGAGTGGATTGCCATTTCCTTCTCCAGGGGATCTTCCCAACCCAGGGATCGAACCCGGGTCTCCCGCATTGGAGGCAGACGCTTTAACCCCTGAGCCACCAGGGAGGTAAGTCTATAGTCAGAGAATTCACACTTTTGTAAGTTTTGGTGATTCTTCCAAACAGGTAAGGGTTTAACTCATCCCCTTAGTGTACATCTGTACTAGCAGATTTTCGATGCAATGCACTGAGACTCCAGCCTCTTTATATATCATCACATTACTATAGTTATCTGTGTATGTGTGCTCAGTAGTTCAGTCCTGTCCAACTCTTTGCAATCCTATGGACTATAGTTTGTCAGGCTCTTCTGTCCATGGGATTTTCCTGGAAAGAATACTAGTGTGGCAAAGATAAATTCAAAATGGATTAAAGACCTAAATGTAAGACTAGAAACTATAAAACTCTTAGAGGAAAACACAGGCAGAACACTCTTATGATATAAATCTCAGCAAGATCCTCTATGATCCACCTCCTAGATTAATGGAAATAAAAACAAAAATAAGCAAGTGGGACCTAATTAAACTTAAAAGCTTTTGTACTGCAAAGGAAACTATAAATGAGGTGAAAAGACAACCCTCAAACTGGGAGAAAATAATAGCAAATGAAACAACCAACAAAGGATTAATTTCCAAAACATACAAGCAGCTCATACAAGTCAATACTAAAAAAAAAAAAACAACCCACAATCAAAATGTGGGAAAAAGACCTAAAGAGACATTTCTCCAAAGAAAGCATACAGATAACTAACAAACACATGAAAAGATTCTCAACATTGCTGATTATTAGAAAAATGCAAATCAAAACTACATTGAGATATCACCTGATATCGGTCAGAATGGCCATTATCAAAAAGTCTACAAACAATAAATGCTGGAGAGAGTGTGGAGAAAAGGGAACACTCTTGCACTGTTGGTGGGAATGTAAATTGATACAGCCACTATGGAAGACAGTATGGGGATTCCTTAAAAAACTAGAAATAAAACCAACATATGACCCTGCAATCCTACTACTAGGCATATACCCTGAGGAAACCAAAATTGAAAAAGACACATGTGCCTCGATGTTCATTACAGCACTATTTACAATAGCTGGGCCATGGAAACAACCTAAATGTCCATTGACAGATGAATCTTAAAAAAACCTGTGGTACATATGTACGATGAAATATTACTCAGTATAAAAAGGAACATATTTGAGTCAGTTCTAATGCTGTGGATAAACCTAGAGCCTATTATACAAAGTGGAATAAGTCAGAAAAAGAAAAATATTGTATACGAACACATATATTTGGAATCTAGATGGCACTGATGAAATTATTTGCAGGGCAGCAATGGAGACACCAGGAGTATATTGGGCACCTGCCGACCTGGGCAGTTCCTCTTTCAGTATCCTATCTTCTTGCCTTTGCATACTGTTCATTGGGTTCTCAAGGCAAGAATACTGAAGTGGTTTGCCATTCCCTTCTCCAGTGAACCACATTATGTCAGACCTCTCCACCATGACCTGTCCGTCTTGGGTGGCCTCACACGGCATGGCTTAGTTTCATTGAGTTAGACAAGGCTGTGGTCCTAGTGTGATTAGATTGGCTAGTTTTCTGTGATTACGGTTTCAGTGTGTCTGCCCTCTGATGCTCTCTCTCAGTGCCTACATCTTACTTGGGTTTCTCTTACCTTGGATGTGGGGTATCTCTTCAAGGCTGCTCCAGCAAAGTACAGATGAAGACTTTAAGGAACTAGATCTGAGAGACAGAGTGCCTGATGAACTATAGAGGGAGGTTTGTGACATTGTACAGGAGGTATGAATCAAGATCATCCCCAAGAAAAAGAAATGCAAAAAAGCAAAATGGCTGTCTGAGGAGGCCTTACAAATAGCTGTGAAAAAAAGGAAGTGAAAAGCAAAGGAGAAAAGGAAAGATATACCCATTTGAATGCAGAGTTCCAAAGAACAGCAAGGAGAGATAAGAAAGCCTTCCTCAGCAGTCAATGCAAAGAAATAGAGGAAAACAACAGAATGGAAAAGACTAGAGATCTCTTCAACATAATTAGAAATACCAAGGGAACATTTCATGCAAAGATGGGCTCAATAAAGGACGAAATGGACCTAATAGAAGCAGAAGATATTAAGAAGAGGTGGCAAAAATACACAGAAAAACTGTACAAAAAAGATCTTCACAACCCAGATAATCACAATGGTGTGATCACTCACCTAGAGCCAGACATCCTGGAATGCAAAGCCAAGTGGGCCTGAGGTAGCATCACTACGAACAAAGCTAGTGCAGGAGATGGAATTCCAGTTGAGCTATTTCAAATCCTGGAAGATGATGCGTCAAAGTGCTGCATTCAATATGCCAGCAAATCTGGAAAACTCAGCAGTGGCCACAGGACTGGAAAAGGTCAGTTTTCATTCCAATCCCAAAGAAAGGCAATGTCAAAGAATACTCAAACTACCACACAATTCCACTTATCTCACAAGCTAGTAAAGTAATTCTCACAATTCTCCAAGCCAGGCTTCAGCAATACGTGAACTGTGAATTTCCTGATGTTCAAGCTGGTTTTAGAAAAGGCAGAGGAGCAAGAGGTCAAATTGCCAACATCCACTGGATCATCAAAAAAGCAAGAGTTCCAGAAAACATCTATTTCTGCTTTATTGACTATGCCAAAGCCTTTGACTGTGTGGATCACAACAAACTGTGGAAAATTCTGAAAGAGATGGGAATACCAGAGCACCTGACCTGCCTCTTGAGAAACCAATATGCAGGTCAGGAAGCAACAGTTAGAACTCGACATGGAACAACAGACTGGTTCCAAATAGGAAAAGGAGTACATCAAGGCTGTATATTGTCACCATGCTTATTTAACTTCTATGCAGAGTACATCATGAGAAATGCTGGGATAGAGGAAGCACAAGCTGGAATCAAGATTGCCAGGAGAAATATCAATAACCTCACATATGCAGATGACAGCACCCTTATGGCAGAAAGTGAAGAAGAACTAAAGAGCCTCTTGATGAAAGTGAAAGAGGAGAGCGAAAAAGTTGGCTTAAAGCTCAACATGCAGAAAACGAAAATCATGGCTTCTGGTCCCATCACTTCATGGCACAAGACGGGGAAACAACAGAAACAGTGACAGACTTTATTTTCTTAGACTCCAAAATCACTGGAGATGGTGATTTCAGCTATGAAATTAAAAGATGCTTACTTCTTGGAAGTAAGAAGATTCCCTGGAGAAGGAAATGGCAACCACTCCAGTATTCTTGCCCGGAGAATCCCATGGACGGAGAAGCCTAGTGTTCTACAGTCCACAGGGTCACAAAGAGTTGGACACGACTGAGCAACTTAACTTTCACTTTACTTCTTGGAAGGAAATTTATGACCAACCTAGACAGCATATTAAAAAGCAGAGACATTACTTTGTCAAGAAAGATCTGTCTAGTTTTTCCTGTGGTCATGTATGGATGTGAGAGTTGGACTGTGAAGAAAGCTGAACACCGAAGAACTGATGCTTTTGAACTGTGGTGTTGGAGAAGACTCTTTTGAGAGTCCCTTGGACTGTAAGGAGATCCAACCAGTCCATCCTAAAGGAGATCAGTCCTGGGTGTTCATTGTTAGGACTGATGCTAAAGCTGAAACTCCAATACTTTGGCCATCTGATGTGAAGAGCTGACTCATTTGAAAAGACCCTGATGCTGGGAAAGATTGAGGGCAGGAGGATAAGGGGATGACAGAGGATGAGATGGTTGGATGGCATCACTGACTTAATGAAGATGGGTTTGGGTGAACTCTGGGAGTTGGTGATGGACAGGGGGGGCTTGTGTGCTGTGGTTCATGGGGTGGCAAAGAGTTGGACATGACTGAGAAATGAACTGAACTGAACTGAATGGAGACACAGACATAGAAAACAGACTTATTGACACTTTCTGCTTCCCTGCTTTCTTTTCTCTCTTCATCCTTGTTTTCTTTTTAACACAGTTCTGTTTACACTGCAAATTCTACCCTTCTTCATAGCTTGTTTGCCATTTCCACTAAGAAAGGTTCTTACTATGGGCACCAGGTAATGGACCCAATCTCTAGGATCACTAGACTAGACTGGACTTTGAGCCACTATCTACTCAATATTTCTCAAGGCTCATCTTGCATGTTCAACTTCAAAGTGAATGGACATTTGACTCAGAAACTACAGCTGCAGGGGGAGGAAGGAGTGGGTGTGATATATGTAGAGAGTAACATGGAAACATATGTTACCATATGTAAAATAGATAACCAACCGGAATTTGCTGTGTGACTCAGCGAACTCAAACTATGGCTCTGTAACAACTGAGATGGGTAGAATAGGGAGGGAGATGGGAGGGAGGTTCAAGAGGGAGAGAACATATGTATACCTATGGCTGATTCATGTTAATATTTGGCAGAAATCAACATAATGTGTAAAACAATAAAAAAATCAATCAATCAACAAATAAATATTAAAAAAAATGATACTAGTGTGGGCTATCATTTCCTCCTCCAGGGGATCTTCCCAAGCCAGGGATCAAACCTACGTCTCCTGACTCTCCTGCATTGCAGGCACATTCTTTACCCTTGAGCCACATAGCTAAGATCAAAAGAAGCCTAAATGACTAACTGTAATTCACAGCATAAATTTGAAATACTTCTTAACCAAATTATTTTCTTCTAACCAGATAACATAATTTCAATATGTAAAAATATCACACTTCAAGTGCCTTTTTAAGACTATCATAAAAATAACATGGGTCAGGAAAACATTGTCACGCTGTAGATGAGAAAAAATGAAGTGACTTAACCAAGATCACAATTTAGAGTCCTGCCTCTAGTCTGTTGCAGGAGTGTTCCCTTCATTCACGAAGCTTTCTGCTATATGTCAAGTGCTTTGCTTTGGACATTACTTGAATATATTTGTGTTTATTAACTCATTTGATATGCACAATACTACAAGATCTGAAAAAACTATGGGCTTTGGAATCATAACAGCTGTGTTTTGCTTTTTTTTTAATCCCAGTTCTGCTGAGGTCAGACTCTGTGTACCTTGGGCAGTTCCCACTTTGCTCATTTGTTAAATTATAGGCAATAACACTATCAATCCTTTAGGAGGGGTTGAGAAAATTAAATAAGATATTGTGTGCCTAAGCATCCAGGTCTTTGCCCAGAATATAGTAAGTGCTCAGTGAATGCTAGCCTTTTACATTAGTTTCTACCCGGTATTCCTCAAGGCTCATCTTGCATGTCCAACTCCAAAGTTAATGGAACTTTGACTCAGAAACTAACTATCACATGGTCTCAACTACACTTTGCTCTCTCAAGACTGCTCCTTTGAAAATGGCTTGCACTCTGGGAATGATGTGGACAGGAGATATACAAATGCAGAGGAGCAGAGAGGAGCCTTTCAAGTGCTAGATCCCACTTGTAGGTCAACTGGTGGGGTCATGTCCTCTTCATGAGGACATCTTATCGGTTTGTTGTTCTTCAACAAACCTATAAAACTCTGACCTGTAGTATAATACTTCCAGTTTGAAACTTGCCCCAGTGAAGCCGAGGGCCTGATGAAATGACTGACTGTGTTAGTCTTCAACATTATACTTTGTTTTATCATGTATAACTGATGCAATGACAAATGGCAACACAACACATGCAGTCCAGGGAGAACCATGATACATACGCACAAAGATACGGTAGCAGCCAGGGCTGGAACACACTTTAGGGGTGATGATCAAGCACTGATCATTCCATAGCACCTGGAAACAATGCATCCATTGGAAAAATACTAATTTAAGGGAGTTCTGTTTTGCTGCCTCAGTGTGGCTTTGAAAAAATTACTGCTCATGTGCAATAGTGTAGAATTTATATCTTCCTAGTTTTTAAAAATCATATTCTAGCTCTTTTTTAAAAAACAAAATACCTCGGGGTCTGAAGCATTTAAAGGGGGGTACCACTTGAATGTCTCTATTTTCCACTTGCTTAAACAAATATTATCATTCCTTCAAGCTACATTCTCCCCCACATTATCCATAAAGACTTGCGTGATCTTTCCTGCTCACAATAATCCCTCATAGACCTTCCCACTTGTTTTAAAACTGTCATCTATTTCATATCTAGCCAGACTATTAGTTTCATTTTTGAGTGAGTGTGTTTGTCACATACCTGGAATTGAATTATAAATTTTATTTTGCCTGATAACCCCAATGCTTCCAGTTTACCTATCACCTTCTGCCAAAATCTGTTCTCTGGCACCTCCTGCCTGCTTGGTTGGCCTCCATCATGCTGCATAGACATGACTTATGATAGGCTGTATATTGTCACCATGCTTATTTAACTTCTATGCAGAGTACATCATGAGAAATGCTGGGATAGAGGAAGCACAAGCTGGAATCAAGATTGCCAGGAGAAATATCAATAACCTCAGATATGCAGATGACAGCACCCTTATGGCAGAAAGTGAAGAAGAACTAAAGAGCCTCTTGTAAGTCTGTCTGCTATTTGGAGACCAGTTTCTGGGACTACTAATTAATATATTGAGGTTCCCCTCTGTGGTTATCCTCTAACTTTTCTTTTTAAACAAAATACCTCGGGGTCTGAAGCATTTAAATGGGGGTACAACTTGAATGTCTCTATTATCCACTTGGACCAACAATGATGTCAGAAGCACAAAATGGTGACAAGAAAGCTGCAATTCGATCTCCTAGACACATATCATGAAGAGAACCAGCATTTATGGTTAATCCAGGTATTATTTAAAGGATAAATCCTTATTTCATATCATCATGTCTACCTATGACAGAAATTACCTTTACTGTGTTTTCAAACAAGAGTGTAGAAATTACATTAGGAAAATAAAGATATAAAACAAATGTGAAGAGGAGTTTTAAATACTTTGAAGAAAGTTATATAAAGTATTCCCAAAGCTGAAGAAGATGCTAAAACTTGAGGACAGACATTTAAACAACCCTTTCTAAGTAAGCTGTAAACAAAACAGTTGAAATAACTCATCCTAAAAATATATGCCAACTTGTCAAAACACTATGGCTATTTAATTAAAATAGCTTCATGCCTGTTGCTCTGCCCCATGTTCTAAATGAACTGATTCCACTCTCAAAACAAGTGCCCTACTAAAGTCAGGTGAATGGAGATTTTAAATAAAGTCTATCAAGAGACACAATGTCTATTTTTTTAAATAGTCAATGATGCATGGAACAGAAAAGAAATACAATTTAGATTTGCAAATGTAATTCAGTGAAATGATTGTTGAATGTAATCTTCATAATTATTTTTTCAGTGCATTAATAATTACTTTTCAGGAAATATTACTTCTCTTTAAGTGTTTTCCAACTAGACCAAAGAGTCCTTTTTAATATTTAACTGAGCATTTTATTCAGATTTTTATTTGGATATTTAATTACTGTAGGATCATACTTCAGTGGAAATGACCTAATCTGATAGTACTGATGGTTCATTCCCCTGCTGTTCGTAAACATTTTACTTCTTGAAAAATCTCATATTCTTTGGCTTTCCTGAAATAATGTTATGTTCATCCCTTTATTTATTCTTTCATTCAGCAAAATATTTATGGTAAAGCTGCAACATACTGAACATAAATTAGCTGTGAAAATGAAAAAATACATTTCTTCTCCTTGAGCTCACATGTTACAGGAGGAAAGTAGGTATGTAGGTATGAAAGTAATAGGCAGGTGCATAGATAAATTACAAGAAAGAGAAGCATTGAAAAGATGCATCAACAGTGTTTTCACACATATTCACCAAAATATAATCCTTAAATCTATTTTTCCCTTTAAAAGTCTCTTTTTAAAAAGATTTCTCCCATCACCCTGAAATACATAAAGCTATTACATATACATCGTGCTGCAGTCCATGGGGTTGCCAAGAGTTGGACAGAACTGAGCAACTGAACTGAACTGACAGCATCACTGGCCTCTGTGGTCATCACCACTGCCTAGTCCCGCCCACCTCCACCCACTCACACACACACACACTGGAAAATTTCACTTCACTCCTGCCTATATCTGTCTTTCTAGCCTTTCACCTCTCCTCCTCCTCCTTCTCTTTCTCTTCCTTCTTTCACTCTGTCTCTCTTCTTGTCTAGTAAAAACCCCAGAATGTTCTCTAACTTATGAAGAGGAATTTCCTTCTCCTAAAGCCTTCATATCAGCAACTAGATTTTGGGAGGGTGGGTTAGTTGAATTTAAAAGTGTCAAGGCAGGAATTTTTACTTTCAACCTGAATAAATCATCTAAATACAGTCTTTTTCAAATATCTCTATTTTTCTACTCATATCTATTCCATTAAATTGTGAATTCCTCTCTGCAGCTACAGACTCCTGTGCACTGTGTTACTGATCTTTGATCTCCTTTCCCCTATCCTCTGTCTCCAGCGCCTGGTAAGATGAACACCAGAATTGAATTTTTAAATGTTTTCTTATCTTAATGGAACAAAACTGAGTTCTCACATTGATGACTATGATACTACTCCTAGTTGGAAAAATTTTTCTTGTTCCTTGTTCTGCCTTCTAAAATTCAAGATGCCTCTTAATTTAATCTCTTTTCTGAAGCTCCTCCCTACTGTTTTGTCTACACTGCTATCTCTCTTGTTTTTCTTTTTTGGTGAACCCCTAAGACACATTTTGTTCTTTGCTTACTCTGTGTGTGTGTGTGCTAAGTTATTTCAGTTGTGTCTGACTCTTTGAAACTCTGTGGACCATAGCCCAGCATGCTCCTCTGTCCATGGGATCTCCAGGCAAGAACATTGGAGTGGGTTGCCATGCCCTCCTCCAGAGGATCTTCTCCACACAGGGATCAAACCAACATCTCTTATGTTTCTTGCATTAGCAAATGGGTTCATTACCACTAGCACCACCTGGGAAGCCCTTGCTTACCGGACAACATATATTTTTAATTCTTATATGTCTTAGGTATATCTTTTCTTCAATATAACAGAAAAGATGAGTAGGTGGGATATATGTGCTTAGTCACTCCGTTGTGTCCAATTCTTTGTGACACCATGGACTGTAGCCTGTCAGGCTCCTTTGTCCACGGGGATTTTTCAGGCAAGAATACTGGAGTGAGTTGCTATGCCCTCCTCCAGGGGATCTTCCCAACCCAGGGATTATCCCTAGTGGCTCAGATGGTAAAGCGTCTGCCTGCAATGTGGGAGACTTGGGTTCGATTCCTGGATCGGGAAGATCCCCTGGAGAAGGAAATGGCACCCCACTCCAGCACTCTTGCCTGGAAAATCCCATGGGCGGAGGAGCCTGGTAGGCTAAAGTCCATGGGGTTGCAAAGAATCAGACACGACTGAGCAACTTCACTTTCCTGCACTGCAGGTGGATTTTTTTTTTTTTTTTTTTACCACCTGAGCTATCAGGGAATCCCAGGTGGAATATAACTGCAGATTAAATACTTAAGGAAGGAATTCAAGGAGTATATAAAAGTTAAATGACATAAACAAATTTGAGACAAGATTTCCTCAGAGGGAGTGTTCTTTACAATTTACTTCTTGTGTTCTACAGTAATGTGTGATTTATATGAGTCATGTTATTATTTATTGGCATCTGTTTATGTCTTAGTTCTAGCGAATTTACTAAAACTCAGAAAAATGTGATACAACAAATGGTATTCACAAAAATGTAGAAAAATTCTAGTTAAAAGTCATAAAAATAAATAATTGTTTACTTTCTCTTAAA
Source organism: Cephalophus harveyi (assembly GCA_006410635.1). Classification (NCBI taxonomy): domain Eukaryota; kingdom Metazoa; phylum Chordata; class Mammalia; order Artiodactyla; family Bovidae; genus Cephalophus; species Cephalophus harveyi. The sequence continues at coordinate 7,704 of SJYT01047332.1, read as the reverse complement.
ATATTCAGAATGGGCCTACTAGTCCTGTTAATATAAAATCTTTATAGCCATACTATAAGATTCTAATGGTTTTTTTTAACCAAGCATTAAAATCTCTTTCAATCGTATAAGTTGAATTTTCCTACCATTATAAAAGCCTAGAATCGATTACTTTTAAATCACTTAAATAATTCTAATGAGGCAAAACCTTTTAGTAAACTACTTCTCCATTTCCACCAATTTCTCTACTTTTCTATTTCTCTTTTGTTAGAAATATGTGGATATGAAGTGGACTAGATCAGATCTTAGTTGGTTAGGACTTGTAGGACATTTGTGTTAGATATTTTTAAAAGCTTGAATATATATGCTTTCTGAGGCTCTGATTCCTTAAATCCACTCTCTCACCACATGTACTAGTTCCTTGAACTTCAACATGATGCTCCCAGAGGGGGACCAAGTTTGCATGAAACTCGGTGCCAAAATGCCACTACTTTATCCTCATCAAGCAGTTATTACTCTGAGTCGATTGCTGCACATGTAAGGCTCTGTGCTAGAGAGGCTCCAGAGATAGATAGTTACAAGCAATGGCTTATGCTCTGCCAAGCAGGAAAAGGTGAAATGCTGATTTGCAGGTTGGGTAAAATGTGCTTCAGGAGTTGCAAGGAGGAAGTCATCCCATGGCTTTAATGAGGGGGCCTTGGAATGGTATTCAACGGTCAAGTCAAAAAAGCAGAACAGGACAGAGAGACGTGATCTGGGAAAGAAACAGGATCACAGACATCCTGGAATAAAGCTGCTGGGGTCAAGTAACAGTCCTCGGGGTTGGGGCAGAGCCAGATCATAGAAGATGTGAGAGAATACATAGATAAGGTCAGACCACATAGGGCACTAACAGAGAGCTCCTGGAGTCTGGACTTCATTCTTTGACAACGGGAGTCACTGACAATATTTTTGGTTGAAAAGTGACATATATAGCATGATGTTTCAGATTGGAAGCTTAGGAGGGTGAGTTGTATAGGGCATATGGGCCAAAGGGACATGTGGAGGCAGAAGGTTCAACTGGAGATTAGTTTACAATAGTACAGAGGAAAGTCAGGACTGGAATGGTGGAAAGCAGAACAGGACAGAGAGACGTGATCTGGGAAAGAAACAGAGGATCATAGACATCCTGGAATAAAGCTGCTGGGGTCAAGTAACAGTCCTCGGGGCTGGGGCAGAGCCAGATCATAGAAGATGTGAGAGAATACATAGATAAGGTCAGACCACATAGGGCACTAACAGAGCTCCTGGAGTCTGGACTTCATTCTTTGATAACGGGAGTCACTGACAATATTTTTGGTTGAAAAGTGACATATATAGCATGATGTTTCAGATTGGAAGCTTAGGAGGGTGAGTTGTGTAGGGCATATGGGCCAAAGGGACATGTGGAGGCAAAAGGTTCAACTGGAGATTAGTTTACAATAGTACAGAGGAGAGTCAGGACTGGAATGGTGGCAGAGGAATGAGAAGGAAAGATAAGGTTACAAGAAGCATGCGTGCTCAGCCACTTCAGTCATGTTCAGCTCTTTGTGAGCCCATGGACTGCAGCCTGCCAGGCTCCTCTGTCCATGGGGTTCTCTAGGCAAGGATACTGGAGTGGGTTGCCATGCCCTTCTCCAGGGGATCTTACTAACCCCAGGGATTGAACCCTCAGCTCCTGTGTCTCTTGCACTGCAGGCAGATTCTTTACCCTCTGAGCCACCTGGGAAGCCCCACAAGAGAGACAGCAAATGCTGAATCAGTATGCCTGTCTGGCTTACTAACGGTTGAGGGAGAGAGCAAAGAAGTTAATCAGACCTCCTCTGGGGGGGCCTCATCTTCGACTCCTCCTTGTATTAGACACCTATTAATCTGGTTTTTGAGGCCCAACTTCTCCCCCATTTATCTTTAGGACTGCTTCACTCCCAACAGGACACAGATGGAGGCAGGACAATCTAGTCCCTGCTACTCCTTCCTTGGAATCCAGAGGTAGACCCAACAGCCAGAAACCCCAGGGATTGAACCCTCAGCTCCTGTTTCTCTTGCACTGCAGGCAGATTCTTTACCCTCTGAGTCACCTGGGAAGCCCCACAAGAGAGATAGCAAATGCTGAATCAGTATGCCTGGCTGGCTTACTAAGGGTTGAGGGAGAGAGCAAAGAAGTTAATCAGACCTCCTCTGGGGGGCCTCATCTTCGACTCCTCCTTGTATTAGACACCTATTAATCTGGTTTTTGAGGCCCAGCTTCTCCCCCATTTATCTTTAGGACTGCTTCACTCTCAACAGGACACAGATGGAGGCAGGACAATCTAGTCCCTGCTACTCCTTCCTTGGAATCCAGAGGTAGACCCAACAGCCAGAGAGCAGTCTCTCTCTCAGGTGCTGACTGTGGCCATCTTCTTCCATGTGAACTGGAAAGCTGAAAAAGCTGCTTTACAGCAAAAGAGAATAAGAAAGTAGCAGCGAAGAAAAAAAGACGAGAGCTGGAGAATAAGAGCGTGGTCTGGGCTTCCTGTTACACTTTTGTCTCTGCTTTCATGTGCCACTAAAACGCTACTGCATGCCTCCTCTTTAATTCTGCAGGACAGCCTCATCATGCAGCCATACATTTCCCCCTTTCCCCTTTGACTACGTTGGCTTGGCAGGGTTACTGTTACTTGTAGCCAAAACAGTCCAAACTGATATATTCCTCAGCAGAAACTCTCTATCTTCAGTCAAGGTNACAGCCTCATCATGCAGCCATACATTTCCCCCTTTCCCCTTTGACTACGTTGGCTTGGCAGGGTTACTATTACTTGTAGCCAAAACAGTCCAAACTGATATATTCCTCAGCAGAAACTCTCTATCTTCAGTCAAGGTGTTCTGGGCACTCTCTGAACACTTCAGTATTTACTGACTCCACACTTTCATGCCATTTCCTGCATCTAGAATGCCTTTCCCTTCCAAATCCTGCTGACTCTGCATGCATAAATCCTGATTATCCTTCCTTCCATCTCTCTTTTATTAAATACTCTTTGAGTGACCCATAACATCGGCAAATTGTAACATTACATTTTCCCACTTCAATTCCTGATTTTAGTGAACCTATTGGAAGAATAATTAAAACTATATAAAGAGGGTAAAAGGTGGTGGATGGTAGTAGGAAATCAAGACATTTATGCTCTCACATATACAAATGAAAAGATAATGGTCTACTTGACTATGGATACTTCTGACCCTAAGATGGGTTCAAGAGGTACCAGTAGGCCACATGGGCAAAGTAGACATTTTACAAATGATGGTATATTCATTAAGAGGAGTGTTAGATGAAAGAAAATAAAAATAGTCTTTAAACAACTAATGCATGACACATTATTGTGTATGTGCTATAAACTCAATTTTACAATTATCCAGAGGAGGTCCTACAGCAAGTGAGAGACAGGGAACCTTGCCAGGGCTTCCCTAGGGCTTTCTTCACCATGCTAAACTATCACACAGGAAATAAAAAAGATGTATGTCAAGTTTTAGATGAGACAATAATTCAATTTTATTTAATTCTTAAAAACAGCAATGTATTTTAAATTGCCATCCATTAAAATAATACCATTTCCTGGTGGCCCAGACAGTAAATAATCCTCCTGCAATGAAGGAGACCTAGGTTTGATCCTTGGGTTGGGACATCCCTGGAGGAGGGCGTGGCAATCCACTCCAGTATTCTTGCCCAGAGTATCACCACGGACGTAGGAGGCTGGTGGGGTACAGACCATGGGGTTGTAAAGGGTCGGACACAACTGAGTGACTAAGCACAGCACAAAATAATATATCCTAAGAACCATCTTGAGTCTCATGCCTGGGCGATGTTATATAGCAAAACAAAGAAACAAAAACATAACCCCCCTCAAAAACAACAACAGTAACCACAAAGCAAAACAGATTGCTATTCTCTTTCAAAACACTAAAGAATATCTTTTATAAAGGCATCTCTTTGCCTCTAGAAATGAGAAAACCAGTCTAGTATCCTGTGAAATCTCACATAAATTCTGAACATAATGAAGTTTATTTTCCCTTCAGCAATGGAGCCTTTGTTCTGGTGACTTACAATGCCTCTGGAGAGGAAAACACAAAACTGCCTTATGAAAACAGTAAGAGAATGTCTAGCAAATGGATGGACATTTAATGAACAAGACAAAGTGCCAAGTAATAGTTAATGTCTCTTTCTGCTTGACTCCAAGGAACACCCCTAAGACCCCAAAGCATTCACACCAGAAGATTACATGAGTAGCACTGGTTAGCACAAAGCCACTGTACAAACAATCTGTTGCTAAGCAGGGCAGAAATATTGTTTACATAAAAATGGAATGATCTCTTGTGAATACTGAAAGAAAGTGATAATTTCCATAACCAGAAAAAGCATTTTTATATTATTCCATTTCAACTGCTTTAAAACCCTGAGTTACTTTAGCAATTGCTTATCCTGGCTTCGTTGGTTTTATATCATCCNTACATAAAAATGGAATGATCTCTTGTGAATACTGAAAGAAAGTGATAATTTCCATAACCAGAAAAAGCATTTTTATATTATTCCATTTCAACTGCTTGAAAACCCTGAGTTACTTTAGCAATTGCTTATCCTGGCTTCGTTGGTTTTATATCATCCTCATCTCTGCAGCTTTTCATTTACTAAATGACAGTGATGTTTTTTTTTCCCCCTGAAGCTTTGGCAAAAAAACAAAACCATTCTGTATGGTTTCCAGGGCCACCTTGCAATGGTCATACAATGACTTCTTGGTGCCCCTCCCATAAAAGCCCATTTGGCTTACACTCCCAGTAAAAGGGCTGAAAGTATGATTAGAGAAGGCTCCATTAATAGCAACTGTAAACTATGCATTTCTCTAGCTTCATGGAGCCTTTCACTGAATAATGTTTACAATACAGAAAACAAAGTTCGGGGTGGCTTCAGAAGAGGAAGAAAATACAAAGACACGTACCTGCATTACAATAAGGAGGTCAAAGACCAAGATGAAAGAAGCCAGAAAGGCTCTGGAAACTTCATCACTGGGCAAAAATCCCCGATTCAGCTTGTCCCAGCTGATCCAGTCAGTTGTAATGACAAGTACAACCACAGACGTCAGAGTAAAAAGAACCGTCCTGCAAGGAACATGACAGTAAAGAACATTAGAGTAATAATACAAACAGTGGCGCGGGCACATGATCTGCTGTATTAAACATCTACCCTTTGCCAAGTACTTATCCTAAGGCATAATCCCCAAAAGGAAGATGAAAAAAGAAGCAACTTGAGCTTTCTCTCAAAAGCAATTAGAAAAAGGTATGATAGTATCTCTTTCAAGAATGTTCCTAAAGAAAAATAAGGCACTGATTATAGAATAAATAATTACAACAAAATATTATAAATAACCTTACTCCATGTACTATATATTCCAAAGAGAGCATTGGTTGTAATTCTCATTATGTATACATTGTTTTACTGAAGGTGGCAGACATACATAAAGCAGATGGGTAAGAAAGTCCTTGAATTCCATGATCATTCTAAAAAGAGAGAATATAGATAGATGGGTCTCCTTCATCATCCCCATAGCCTGACGAGCTCTGTAGAGAAACCACTTCTACATGCTGAATGCATAGCCTCTTCTCATGGGACTCATATCCTAGATCACTTGAGGCCTAGTGACCTATCCAGGTCACATAACGTCTGATTCCCCGATCCCTAGTTAAAAGATACTGTGTGTGTTAGTTACTCAGTTATGTCCGACTTTGTGAATGCATGGACTGTAGCCCTCCAGGCTCCTCTGTCCATGGAATTCTCCAAGCAAGTCCATGGGACTCATATCATAGATCACTTGAGGCCTAGTGACCTATCCAGGTCACATAACGTCTGATTCCCCGATCCCTAGTTAAAAGATACTGTGTGTGTTAGTTACTCAGTTATGTCCGACTTTGTGAATGCATGGACTGTAACCCTCCAGGCTCCTCTGTCCATGGAATTCTCCAAGCAAGAATACTGGAGTAGGTAGCCATTCCCTTCTCCAGGGGATCTTCCCAACCCAGAGATTGAACCCAGGCCTCCCACGTTGCAGGTGGATTTGGTACCATCTGAGCTGCTAGGGAAGCCCGTAAGATATTAGGGGCCTGAGATTTTTCTTTTATATATTTTTGTAGCCTCCCATAAAATCATACACAATTATATGCAGATGGAGTTCAAAGAACATTTGTTGAAACTGTAACAATTATCAAATAAAGTCTTAAAGAAAATGCTTAAATTGGTCTTTAATACTGATATTCAAAGTGAATCTGAAAAGTGGGCAGTGAAAATGCAACCTGCCTGAGAATTGTCCATAAT